>PVKS010014156.1:0-48998 GCA_004027875.1 Aplodontia rufa | reverse complement strand
TCATTTTTTCATTCTTTTAATTATTAGTCAAAAAATCGCAACTGGTGTTCTTTATCAACTTAATTGTGGCAAAAAATTATGTAAAATAATAGAAAAGCTATTCTGTAGTGTGAGTTTTGACACATGCATGCGCCTGTGCTTCTCCACTACTGCAGTCAACTTACAGAATGTTTCCACCACTCCCAGAAGGTCCCTTGTGCCTCTTTATAATCGATGCTCTTCTTCACTTCTAGGCAACTACCCATTTGCTGTTTGTCACTACAGATTAATTTGCATTTTCAAAAATTCATACAAATGGAATCATACATTTTGTTACCTATTCTTGACTGATCAATGGCTGATATTAATCCATTAATGTTACCCTTATTAAATAACTTAAAACACTTTATGCATATAAATCACCTTCAGGGGACCTTGTTAAAATACAGGTTTGGTAGCTTATTATTTTTGTGTATTTTCAATCCTTTGGTAGAATTATACCAAGAAGATAGCTACTTGTATGGCTGGTTCTTTTATTAAAATATGGAAATAAGTTATATTTTTTGGTATCCTGGCTTCATTCACAGTGGAAATCTAAGGATTTAGAAATAAGATGTCAAATCAGGTTAAATGATTTATACTTGCCACACGCTATTGGCTTTTAGACTTGTAGTTTAACATTCCACTGAGAACATGGTCAGAAGTTCTAGCTAGATTCGAGTCCAAGTCACACTAGATGGATAATTTAAATCATGTCGCACCGCACTCTTTTGCCTGCCTACATCTTAAAGCATAGACCTATTGGAGCATTTTTCCTGTTCCAAAAATCATCAGGGTCTTTCATCGCTTTAGTCCATTCCCTTCCCCAACAGTCTCCATGCTCTCACTTTATTTCACCTTTCCAGCCTTCTCTCCCCATCTCCCATTTTTGCTCCTCACAGGGCAGCCACTGTTTCCTAAATCAGTTTAATGGTGTTCTGCCTATTAAAGAAAAGACACAGACCCCAAATGGAATCACTCATCCTAAGGTTCCACATTGCCAAACCACAACCTAAGTTGTTTACTTGGAAGATGTGAACTTCAGAGCAATTGGGAAATGATAGCCAAATCCCATTAAGCCAACCAGATTTTGTTTATATCACTATAAGCAAAATAATCTTGACATGACCAAGCCACTATTCATTCATTGTTCCTGCTTTACCTCAACTTTTTTTCCTGCCTATGAAACTTACCCACTCTGTCTAGCTCATCAGAGCTCCTTTTCATTTTGTAGAAGGGATGCTGCCCACTTCTAAATTGCTAACAAAAGTCAATTAGGGGGCTGGAGTGGTGGCTCAGTGGTTATAGTGCTTGCGTGGCATGTGTGAGGACAAGGGTTCGAACCCCAGCACCATGTACACAATGAAGTGATGGAGCAACTAAATCCACATGAAAAAAAATAAATAAAATTGATTCCCTCAGTGTCCCCCTCTCTTTCTCTTAAAAAAAAGTGTATATATATATATTTCTTTTTTTTTTTTTTTTAGGTTTTTCATCTGCTTTTCATTTTTCCGACATTTTGTTGTGTATGTGGTGCTGGGGTTCGAATCCAGGTCCTAACTGCTAAGCCACTGCTCCAGCTCCTCAGATGGCATCTTTTTTTTTTTTTTTCTAAAGAGGGACAGAGAGAGAGAGAGAGAAGCCATTTTTATTCATTTTTCATGTGACTTTCATTCCTCCAACTCTTTGTTGTGTTTGTTGTGTACTGTGGTGCTGGGGTTTGAACTCACCTACTCACCCATGCCAGGTAAGCGCCCTAACCCGTAACCCTGTAACCACCGAACCACTGCCCCAGCCCCTCAGATGGCGTCTTAACGGAGCCCTCCCTCTTCTCCAATTAGATGACCTTCTTCTCTCCTCCAAACTGCCACTTCATTTGCATCTCTCTCCTGAGATGCTTATATTCTGTGGCATGTTCCATTTGCTTTATTCTTGTGATTAGATTGTGCCTTCAAGTCTGAAATCATTCCCTTTCACCTTTGTGGCCTTTACAGACATAAAATAGAACCCAACCAGCAGCTCACAGATAATTATTGAATGGATGTGTATTTTAGTATGATCAAAAGAGGCCCCAGAGGACTTTGGCTGATCTCATTTGGTTGATCCTTAGGCCCCCGCCCCAGCAGGAGATTGAGCAACCAACCCTCTGCTATCTCTTAATTTGCAATGGTTCTACCGGCATTGTAAAAAAACCTCTGAAGTTAAACTTAGATTCATCTTTGATCTTCTCCTTGGCAAGTCAATCATCAAACTGTTGATTTGTCTTTTGATTTATTGCTTCCTCTTCTTCTCTGTCACCTCTTATCATTCTGGCTAGTATTTTTTTTCATTTTCATAATGCTTTGTTACCTTTAATAAATTCTTTCTGGTTTACCTCATCTCCTGGCTCTAGTTTATCCTTTAATGAGGATAATACCTGTTTCACATAGTAAGTTGACAAGTGAAATGGGGTATGCATATCGGATCTACATTGTACACACAACCAAAGTCTCTTTAGAGAATCGCCTCCTGCCCATGTCTCTGGTTCTAGAAGTGAGCACATGATCAGACCTCACCAGAGTAGCATGTCTTTCTGACCACACATACTGGGTTAGTGTGGCTGAGAGGTTGCCATAGAACATCCAGATGCCATAATTTGAGTACCTTGATTTGACCTTGCTTAAAGCTTGATGCACCCCTGAGCTTTCTGGTTATGAGTATCAATAGATTTCCTTTATTAGTTAAACTAATGCAACAAAGATTTTTGATAAAAAAAGAGTAATTACTTTGTACATAAGTGGTGGTTATTTCTTTTTATCCTTATGCCCTTGTCATAACTCATACCCAATTCAATCTTTCCTTTTTAAAAAATTTTTATTAAGGAGTTATTATACAATCATAAATGCATATAAAGTAACAATATGGTATGCACATGTTCTTAAACCAGAATTACCCCCACATCGCCCACCCTTTTTTTGAGTTGGGGTTGCCCAACTGCTCTTGAACTCACAGACTCAAGTGATCCTCCTACCTTACTTAGCTGCCTGAATAGCTGGGACTACAGGCTCAACCTTTTCTTTTTTAACATCTGCCCATGTGGATCAGCCAGGATGATTTCCTTATTATTCCATGTGTATCGTCCCTTTGCCTGGACTGCCCCAATGTCCAATCACCAATCCAACATCATTCCACACTGCTCACCAGTTCACATCCATCCCTATTTACTACCTAGCAAAAGAAGCTTCCCACCCTTAAAGAAGCCTTCTTTGAATAATGGTGGCCCAACACTGGTGCCATACTAACTTCTTCTGTGTGTCTTTCTGGTCATTTCTGGCTTGCCTCTTGATTGCACACTACTCAAGGCAGAGAAAAATATATTCTCTTTCCATAGGATCACTCATCCTTTTCCTGTTTCAGATTTTATCATTATTCTGAGAAAATTTATATAGTGTTGGACACACAGTAGGCGGTCAATAGATATGTTTTAGGAATAAATGAATGGACTAAAATTTAGAGGGTGTGGCATTCTATTTAAGACTTGGTAATCTAGCTAAACTTTCTTCCTTTTCTAAGCAAACTATATTCTGAAATCATTTGCATTACAGCATAAAAATATCACAATGAT
Source organism: Aplodontia rufa (assembly GCA_004027875.1). Taxonomy (NCBI): domain Eukaryota; kingdom Metazoa; phylum Chordata; class Mammalia; order Rodentia; family Aplodontiidae; genus Aplodontia; species Aplodontia rufa. The sequence continues at coordinate 45,376 of PVKS010014156.1, read as the reverse complement.
TCCAACCTCCAACATTCTTCCCAACTGTGGTTTCAGATTCTTTTAGCCAAGTGTCTACTAAGGAAGGAACATTTTATTAAAAATAATTTAACAATCAGTCAAGGCCTATTTTTCCTTATCATACATATTTTATTAATCCAGTGGGTGTACTATCTGACCTTTCAGAGGGTTCCTGCCCTGGCAAGCTAATAATAATCGTGAAGCATTAAAAAGATACCCTGAGATGCTGGGAGAGGGGAGCTGCATGTGTGAAATGGAGACTTTTTGTATTTGTTTCTTCTTTTAGATTTAAATGTAAAATATTCTCCTAGGGATAAGTTAGAGATGGAGGATTTAAAAAAAAAAAAAAAGGAAAGAAAAACCAAGTATTTGGAATCAAAGGCTCATGCCCCTGTTCACTGAACTTAATTGCTATATGGTTTAATGGAAAGGCCAGGGCCCGGGAATTTAAACTCTTTAAAATAGCTAAAGATTAAAGTGAATTACATTTAGTGCCTCTGGGATTTTTGATACATGTTCCAAATTTGTTTTTAATGACATAATTGTTCCATGTTACATCTAAGATTACATCTCGGTGAACTGGTTATATGTGTAGTTACACTAGCACAAACTAATCCCAAATGTCAAAAATGAAAATGAGGACAACTGCAGTATTACCACCAAAACAGTGCTAGCTGAAAATGGAAGAGAAACATTTAGGTTGAATAAGGTCTTAACATAAAAGTGTTGGACATAAAAACCTGGAAATCACATGTACCAGGTTGACAACACATTTTCCACAATATTTAAATTTCATATCAAGTGGAAGCCATGACTTTGTCAAGGTATTTATTCATTCGTTTTAGAGGAAAAAGATAACTCCCAATCACACAAATGGAAATTGTGCTAAATTTTGAGAACTTTCTTCAAGAAATGTTACTATATATGTGTGTGTAAATGGTTATCATATTTCATGTTTTAAAAGATCAAGAAATTAAATTCAGTATTTTGTTTCTGTAGGTCTTCAGATTCTTTTTTCCTTAACTAGAAGTAATTGCAATATTCTCTTGCCTCTGGGGCTTCCCTTTCACAATTAATTGTCTTTTCTTCTACACCTTCCCTCCAAATGATTATTCCCCTTAGTTTTAAAACTCTTGACAGTAATTTATACTATTTCATTTTCACAGCTTTCAAAACATTGCCCTGCCCTTGCTTAGCGCCACAAGCCACTCCTCTTTCTTCTTAAAAATTGGTTAACAGAAGTATTTTTTTTTGCACTACTCTGTGCCAGAAGATGTTACCATCTACTCAGAAAACACCTTTGTAATGCAAATTTACTTCCTTGCTTTAATCAAACTTTTAAACTTAAAACGATTTATGTTTAAATTCTTAGGATAATGACTATATATACTTCAAAAAATAGCAGTACATTCTATTTAAACATTTGGAAGATTTGGATCCTAAGACTTTATCCTTCATCCTTCCCACTCCAGAACCCACGCCCTGGATCATCAGAACCAAGCAAGAAACAGTGAAATCTCACAAGCTACATCAGTTCCGGCAGAGAAGATGCTTTCAAAATATGTCATTCATTTTCACATTTGAAGGCAGCTTATCCATATATCCTTTATAAACATCATTAAATATTGGTGCTTAAGACTTCAGTCATGTGAAGGTAAGCTTTCCAAATTCTATGCAAAAGGAGGTGGCAAGAAAACCTTTTATTTTAAAAAAATCAAAACAAAAGCCAGTTTGATTACACCTGAGTTTGAAGTTGCCCTTTGTCAAGCACCTTTTAGAAAACCCCCTAGTGCATTAAATTAACCCACTCCTCGCCAAATCAGCTTTAAGGAGAAGGTGTTTTCCGTGCCTGCAGTGACAAACGAGTTACCAGACGTCCTTAAGTAGACTGTCAAACTTTTATGTTTACTCTTTTTAAATACAGAAGGGAAAGGATGGCACACAACGAAAAGTCAAATCTGTTTCTTTAAAAAGATGTCTTGTGTGGAACAAGACGCTCTCACCTGTACACAACAGACGCGGGTCTTTCCCTGGCTGTCCTCTCTGGGGGAGGGGATGGACACCGCTAGACCTTTGTCCTCAGGACCTGGGGGGAGGGGGCAACTTTCTGGGAGTAGTGCAGGCACCTGCACCCCAATAAACTCAGACCGGCTTTGATCTCAGTAATTCCCTCGCTTAACATTTGTAGAAGTACTCCAGTTCGGGGACAGGGCTTGTTACCCCAAACCCTGGCCACCTACCCCGCAGAGAGGGGGGAGAAGACACTACTCTTCAAGAGTTAGGGACCCGGGTCTTTTCCAACCAGCTATGCAGTCGGCTCGCCCCGCAGCGGGCAGGGCCAGGGTGAGTCGGGGCCGCGGCGGGCGCAGACCCGGTTTCTGCTCGGTGCCCCTGCCGCGTCCGCACCGCCACCGTGAGGCCGAGCTGGGGACGGTGCCCCGTGGCGGCGGCGGCTCCGCGCTCCTCTCCGCGCCGCCCCGACCGCAGCCGCGCCGGGCTCGGGCGGGGGGATTTTTTTTCCCGTTTCCCCCCTCTTTCGCGCTCTCGCTCCTGTTCAGCGGGAGAGCCCGCGGAGCCAGGGAGGGAGAGAGGGAAGGGGTGGAGGTGGCGGGGGGAGGCCGGAGGGGCGGATCCTGCCTGGGGGCTGATCCCTCCCTCCCCTCGGCCGGGCTCCGTGGCGGCAGCGGCGGCGGCGGCGGCTCCATTCCCCCTCCTCCCCCGGGAGCGGCGGCGGTGGCGGCGGCGGCCGGGCCGGGGCCCCAGCGCGCGCCGGGAGGGGGCACGGCGGAGGCCGCGGAGGCTGGCGCGGGAGGAGGCCGCGCTCCGCTCCCAGGGCCGCGCCGACCTGCTCGGCAGCCGTCCCGCCCGCGCCCAGGGGCCCCCGAACGGTGGGGCCGGGCCGGCGGCTGAGGTAATGGGGGCGGCTGCGGGGCCGGACAGAACGGGGGCGGGAGCAGCGGGGCCTGCAGGGACCAAGGACTGCGCGGGAGGTGGAAACCGGGGAAGCGGGAGGCTTCCTGAGCCGGGCCAGGGTGGCGCGAAAGCTCTCCCTTGGAGCGAGAGCGGCGGTGGGGAAGGAGAAGGCGGGCGAGTGGGGGAGCTGAAAAGCAAGGACCCCCTCCCGCACCCGCCATCTTGTCTCCCCCCGGCCCTAGAAGCAGAGCTGCCAAGCCCCGCCTCCGCCACGCTCTCCAATTGGCCAGGCCAGCAGAGAGTTCCGCCCCTTCTGCGTCCCTCGGCCCTCCAGTTCCCCCTGACGGGCAGGTTAGGCGGCCAATAGGTGCTCGCCTCTCTGCCTCGCTCCTTCGCTGGCGCTTGCTTTCTCTGAGGGTCGGACTCCGCGTCAGTCTGTAATGCCCTCGCCCTCTCCTCTCTGGGGAGGAGATGTTATTTTCCTCCTTTATCCTTCTCCGAGGGTTCGAGATTCTTCTGAAAGAGGCGCCCCGTTAAAGGGGCAGGAGCCCCGATCGGGGTCTTCCCTCGTCTCTCGAGTATCGTGTGTGGAGCGCAGGGGATTCCGTCTAATTTCAGAAACTCCGCGTTCTTCGGGGGTCTGGGTGGGGTGGGCGAGTGGGGACTCCGGGGGAGCCGAGAACACCTCTGGGGAGTGTTGGGGGGATTGTGGAGCTCCGTACGTGGAAAGAGCTGTGTAGGTGGAAAAACTCCCGCCAAAAAACTCGACTGGCAGCGCCTTGTGGGCGAAGCTCATTTCGTTTTCCTGGGCAGCGGCCCTTCTTTCTCCAGGCTTTGCTCTAAAGGCTTGGGTGGGACAGAAGACATGGATCCTTGCCGGTGGATTGAGAGATTCCTGAGCTGCGGAGGAAGGAAGACTGCACAGGGCTTTGCTGAAGGGAGGGCTCTGAACGGCTGAAAATTGGTGTTGAGGTGCAGGTTCTCATCTCTCCTAGGGCCCCCTTGCTTTCGGAGGGTGGGCAATGGGGCGCATCTGTTGACCCGGGCTGCTTCTGAGAACTTGGTATTTATAAGGAATCTAGTGGCCAAGGGCGTCTGGAACCTGGACAGAATTACTGTGATGATTCTGTTTCCTTTATCTCCAGATGGGGTGTGTGCCTCCCTGCCAGGCACTGTTCCCCAGGCAAGTTGTATTTCAGTCACTTTGGACTTGGAAGGCCTTTTAAAATAAGGATGTTGATAATACCTTATTATAAACAGCGATCCTTAGGAGGAGGATTTTATTACCCTAATTTTACTGATGAAGTATGGAGGCACAGAGGGATTAAGAGACTTTCCTTAGGTCACATGGGGCCAAGAGGACAACCTAGATTGCCCCAGAGCCTCTTTTTGTACCAGACCACCTTTGTTACTTACTAGCTTTGGGTTGAGTGACACCTTTCTGAGCTTGTGTTTCTTTTCTTTTCTTTCCTTTTTTTTATTAAAGAGAGAAGGACAGTGAGAGAGAGAGACAGGGAGAATCAATTTTTATTGAGTTTTTCACATGGCCTTCGTTGCTCCAACACATTGTTTTGTATGTGGGTGCTGGGGTTTGAACCTGTGTACTTGCGCATGACGGGAAAACGCCATAACCACCGAGCCACTGCTCCAGCCCAGCTTGCGTTTCTTCATCCATAAAATGGAAATAATAGTATCTATGTCTCCTGAGATAGTTGTGAGCAATACCAAAAGGAAAAGAACGTTGTTGTTTGTAAAAGTATGTTAAATTATCATCACCATCTCCACTTTATGAAGATGGTTCATGCTGGGGCTGGAGCGGTGGTTACCGCGCTTGCCTGGCATGTGGGAGGATGTGGGTTCGAACCCTTGCACCACGTACACAACAAAGTGTTGGAGCAACGAAGGCCGCATGAAAAACTAAATACAATTGATTCTCTCTTTCTCTCTCTCTCACTGTCCCTCTCTCTTAAAAAAAAAAAAAGATGGTTGATGCTGACACCAAGGTGATAAAATTTCTTCTTCTCCTTGCAGACCTTTTTCTGTTTCAAGTCTGTGCCCACACTGTGGGGCACCATACCCCCAAAAGTCTTCCTGGTAGTTATGGCCTTGGTAACAGCTTACCTCAGCTCCTTATGAGCTTGTCATAGTTCCCTTCGTCCAGAGAAGGCTGTGGGAAATTTGGGGGCATTCTCTTTGCTGCACAGGGTAGACAAGTTCTGTGGGAGAGAGGGACTTTTGAGGCAACAAAGCATTGAGACTTTACCTCAGCTACTGCCCCAGTCACCTTGGTTTTGGGTCTGTTGAGAATCCCACACAGGCTACTTCCAACTCTAGAGATCTCTTGGTGCCACTCCCAGAATTTGGCAGTGTTTCTGTTTGGAAATGTATTAGCCAGTTATCCTGGGTGCTTCCTTTTGCAGGAAATAACCCTGCATACTGTGTAGTTTGAAGCCTTAGACCATGAGTGATAGGCATTTTAGATGCCTTCACCCTGGACAGGGCCAAGAGATACGGCTTCTGGAACTGGGTGTGGTGGCATATGCTGGTTAATCCCAGTTATTTAGGAGGCTGAGGTAAGGAGATTACAAGTTTAAGGCCACCATGGGCAATTTAGACCTTGTCTCAAAATTTAAAAAGGGCTGGGGAAGTACCTCAGATGTAGAATACTTGTTTAACATGCATGAGGCCCTGGGTTCCATCCCCAGTTACCACTAAAAAAGAGGGAGAGAGATACAGGGTTTCTGATCATGATATGATGGATTGGGAGAGAGCTCTAGACCTGTAAGAGCCCTCTCATAGGGCCCAGTGTTCAGAGTTCAGATAACAGAGCTCAGAAGTGAATGCTGTTCTTGTTTTGTTTTCTTTGAGACAGGATCTTGCAGTGTTGCACAGTCTGGCCTCAAACTTGTGGGCTCAAGTGATCCTTCCAACGAAGTCTCCCAAGTAGCTGGGTCTGCCAATGTGTGCCACTGCAGCCATTCTGTTTTCTTCTTTTCTGAAGCCTTAATCACCCTCTCTTTTTTCATAGTTAGCTATCCATGAAAAAAAAAGTTAGCTAACTGTGAAAAAAGAGAAGGTGGTTAGGCTTCAGAAAAGGTGAAAACAGGATGGCTGTGGTGTACACCATTTATGTACAACATTTGAACACCAGCTCTTTCCATGTGTCCCATTGTAAGGATCTGTTTACTTTTCTTTCCCTTCACTTCAGACACAGCATCTTGAAGACAAGGATCATGGGTGTTGATTTCTCCTTTCATTCACTTAATACATCCCCCTAATACTCATTGAAGGATTACTTAGGAGGTAGTCATCACTCTAGGCACTGGGGATCTAGCAGTGAAGACAGGCATAAATCCTAACCCTTTGGAGCTTACATTCTAGCAAAAGGAAGCCAACAATAAAAATTACATATTGGTAAATTACATAGTGTGGTAGAAGATGGTGAGTGTTGCAGGGGGAAATAAAGCAGGATAAAAGGTCCATTGCTGGTAGAGAAGTTTTACGTAGAGTAATGAGAAGGTCTCACTGAGAAGTGATGTTTATTGAAAGACTTGAAGGAAGCTAAGCCACGTGGATGCTTAAGGGGCAAACTGTTCACACTGAGAACAGCCATTCCTCCCCGTGGTCACTTGATCGCATGGAAGGGTGAACGAATGCATGCATGAATATCCAGCTCACAGTCTCCTGGTCTTCTCTTCTTAGGCCGCACTCCTTGGTTCCTAGGTGCCATGAGGAAGCCTCGCCGGAAGTCGCGGCAGAATGCCGAGGGCCGGCGTTCCCCATCCCCTTACAGTCTCAAGTGCTCACCTACCCGGGAGACCCTAACGTATGCCCAGGCCCAGAGGATTGTTGAGGTGGACATTGATGGACGCCTGCATCGTATCAGTATTTATGACCCACTGAAAATCATCACTGAGGATGAGCTGACTGCTCAGGACATCACTGAATGCAATAGTAACAAAGAAAATAGTGAGCAGCCTCAGTTCCCTGGCAAGTCCAAGAAACCCGCATCCAAGGGCAAAAAGAAGGAGTCCTGCTCTAAGCATGCATCCGGTACCTCCTTCCACCTCCCACAGCCCAGCTTCCGTGTGGTGGATCCAGGCAGCCAGCCAGAAGCACCTCCACTGCCTGCTGCATATTACCGCTACATTGAGAAGCCACCTGAAGACCTGGATGCAGAGGTGGAATATGACATGGACGAGGAGGACCTTGCCTGGCTGGACATGGTGAATGAGAAGCGGCGAATAGATGGGCACAGTTTGGTGTCAGCAGACACCTTTGAGCTACTGGTGGACCGGCTTGAGAAGGAATCATACTTGGAGAGTCGCAGCAGTGGGGCCCAGCAGTCACTCATTGATGAAGATGCCTTCTGCTGTGTGTGCCTGGATGATGAATGCCATAATAGCAACGTCATTCTCTTTTGTGACATCTGCAACCTGGCCGTACACCAGGAGTGCTACGGTGTACCCTACATCCCTGAGGGCCAGTGGCTATGCCGCTGCTGCCTGCAGTCTCCCTCTCGGCCTGTGGATTGTGTCCTCTGCCCCAACAAGGGTGGCGCCTTCAAACAGACCAGCGATGGGCATTGGGCCCATGTGGTGTGTGCCATCTGGATCCCTGAAGTCTGCTTCGCTAACACGGTGTTCCTGGAGCCTATCGAGGGCATCGACAACATCCCACCTGCCCGATGGAAACTAACTTGCTATATCTGCAAGCAGAAGGGGCTAGGTGCCGCTATCCAGTGCCATAAAGTGAACTGCTACACAGCGTTCCATGTGACATGTGCACAGCGGGCTGGGCTCTTCATGAAGATTGAGCCCATGCGAGAAACCAGCCTCAATGGCACCATCTTCACCGTGCGCAAAACCGCCTACTGTGAGGCCCACTCGCCACCTGGTTCTGCCACTGCCAGGAGGAAGGGTGACTCCCCTAGAAGCCTCAGTGAGGCTGGGGACGAGGATGGGCTGAAGGAGGGTGGTGGGGAGGAGGAAGAAGAGGAAGAAGTGGAGGAGGAAGAGCAGGAAGGCCAAGGTGGGGTGGGTGGCCCCCTGAAGGGAGTGCCCAAGAAGAACAAGACAAGTTTGAAACAAAAGATCAAGAAGGAGCCAGAGGAAGCGGGCCGAGACACTCCTTCCACTGTCCCAATGGTCACTGTCCCACAGATACCCTCTTACAGGTGAGCCTGCCCAGATGGGCTCTTTAACTTCTTTCAGATTCCCCTTGGTTTGGTCTTAGCTCTGGGCCAGACCCTCCCCAAATATGGTTGGTGTGGATCCTTTTCTATGCCCCAAATTTAAACTTCTCATTTGGATTCTGGGCTTACCTGGCCTATTTTGTGGTTTTGATTGTACCCTCAGAGTGATATGTTTCATTTGGTTCAGGGTAAAAAACACTTGAGTTGCTTAGAAGCTCAGGTAACAGGATATCAAAGGCACTATTTTTCAGCAGAGTACCAAGTGACATCTTGGATGGGATAATTCTTCATTGTTATAACTATCCCTTACATTTCTAAATGTTTAGCATCCCTGTTCTTTGTAAGGGATGCCAGTTTCATCCCTCCCATCGCCTGATCTTTGTGACAACCTCAGATGTTTCTCGCACAAGTTTCCATACACCCCATGGGAATAGGTCTGTTCCTGATGGGGAACCACTGTGACAAGGGGTTGACACATCAGCCGTCCAAGAAGCTCTGTCCTGGGTATAGCAGGGACTTGGTATGATGGGGGAGTGCAGAAAGAACATTTTATTCCTCTTCTTCAGAATCATTAGATTTAAGGGAAGTTCAGCTGTGTAACTAAATCACTGGGGCCCCCATTGAGTCTGTAGAGAAATCGTACTTGTTTTAAACCCTCAGTGAGGTGGCTGAAGCTGTTGGGTGGGAACTTGGTAGAGAAGCAAGAGACAGGATTTTCCAGGAGAGGCTCATCTCAAGAGAGATTTATTAGTAGCTATACAGTGCTAGAGTAGGAAAGAATGTTGGAGATTGTACATCTAATGTAGTCCTTGCACCTTCTCCCACACCCCCAGATGAAGAAACCACGTCCACAGGAGGTAAAGTTGTTTACGCCTTTATTCATTCAATGAGATATTTATTGAGCACTTACTACATGCCACATCCTGTTCTAAGGAATGGAACTAGGTGAAAAGTTGGACTACAAGCCGGAGCTCTTGGAGATACTGAACTACAAGCTGGAGCTCATGATGCCTCTAGGCTGTGTTCCTGCTGTCCTCTCTTGATGAGAAGATTAGGGAGAAAGGAGTACCAGAAGATAGTGGGGAATGAGTTGTGTGAAGGGAATACCTATTCAGATTTCTGATTAGACAAGTCTGCCTAACTGCACTTGGCAGACTGGGAAGAATACATGAAAGTAAGATCAAGGCAGGGAGGTTCCTGTTGCAACCCATGGCCCAAGTTGGAATTTCAGTGATTCTGATTGTGTTCTAGGCATAGAGCTGTTCTACGCTACCTCTTTCCTGAGGTAAGTGGATCTATGCTTAGTCTCTAGCTGTAGGGTGACTGTACCCTGGGGCTAGACTCTTTGGGTGTGTTTGCTCTTCTAGCTGCCTAAGAACCAGACCTTTTGTCACTTAGTACCTGTGTGACTTCACACATTGCTTAGAGGCTCTAAGTCTTAGTTAATTTGTTTATGAATGAACCCACCACGTAGAATTGTGAGAAATAAATGAGGTAATGTGAGTAAAGCACTTAGTACAGTACCTGGCAAATAGTAAGTGCTCTCAATAAATGGTGGTTACTGCTGCTGCTGCTTTTATTATTATTATTATTATTATTATTATTATTATTATTATTATTCTTTTCCCTACCTGCACAAATGCTGTTGGGACCCTCCACGGCCAAAAGGTTGAGGAGGGAGGGGGCTGCCTGCATCTGGGCAGGTGTGCTTGGCATGGTCATCGGTGGGGATCTTTCCTTTGGGGAAAGGTGTAGGCCTTGATTTTGTAAGCTTGGCTTTGGGGCAGGGATGTCTAACTGTGGAGATGAACAAGACCTAGGTAAAGCAATGTCCTGCCCAACATGCCCATCCTTTTAGGTTCCACCTTCTTGATTAGCCACACTTATCTTTTTTTCAGTGGAGTGGGGTAAAGAGATAAAGCAGAGGAAATAACAACAGGAGCACTGAGAATTGGCTTACCCTGCGGATAAACAATTTGGGAAAGCACCCTCATAGAGCAGAGAGATCGTGGATTCCGATCCCGCCCAGATCCACCATCTCATTAACTGCATTGATTGCACTGACAGTTTTTTCAGTCACTATTTCTAAGCTGCTTTTCCATCTTTGTAACACGGGAATAATGTTACTCTTCTTTAGAGTATGGGCGTTAAGATAGAAATTGTAGGTTCTCATTGATTCCTTTCCTACTCCTTTCCTTCCCCACCCCAGGAATTACTGGCTTAAATTGTTAAATCCTGACCTTAAGATTTCTCTTTAGGATGGTTGAGCTAGGTTTTCAGATCCTCCATCTTACGCCCTAGATCCATATTTTTTTTTAATTTCCAGTTTGGCTCAAAATTAGGCAACATTTTTAGGCTGATGAAATTTTTCTTTTCTTTTTCTTTTTAATTAAAAAACCAGAGGTCAAACAACTCTTAGGGGGTTTCATTTGGGCTTAGAAAGCAGTAACCTGATGTCTCCCTACTGGTTTCCGTCCTGCTTGGTTGTGAGCTAGTCCCTGGTCTCGTGGGATCCTCAGCTGCGGGAGACAGTAAATAGTGGCCACATTGCCCATAGCTTGTTAAAGTTCTTGTTTCTTTTGCTACGTTTATTAACAGGAGAGTGGGGGTGTTGGGGCATGGGCCTTTTTCTCAGTTAATACCTGGAATGAAGGCATTAAGGACCACAGGAAATGGGTTCTTTTGGAAGATCAAGGCTGCAACACAGGAGGTGGAAAAGCAAGTAAAGTATCTCTTGCTGAATCTGAGCTGCTTAACTTTGCTATCCTTTTCAAGGCTTTCTCTGAGGTGAGGCATTTGGCTACTTTATTCTGTCTTCCTCTCAGAAATGAACCTGGGTCTGGATCAGATGCATGGGCTATAATCTGTGCTGCCCACTGACCCTGTCTTTCACTTCCCTGTGCCTCTACTCAAGGTTGAACAAGATCTGTAGTGGTCTCTCCTTTCAGAGGAAAAACCAATTCATGCAGCGGCTTCACAACTACTGGCTGTTGAAGCGGCAGGCACGGAATGGTGTCCCCCTCATCCGGCGCCTGCACTCTCACTTGCAGTCCCAAAGAAACGCTGAGCAGGTAGGTGCAGTGATTGATTGGAGACTGGTGGAGGGAGGTTAAGAGTAAAGGAGAAGGAATGGTGGTAGGGGCAGGGCTGATACCCATCCCTGAGTCCTCTATGGAGCCTTTGTCTACAGGTGATCACCCCATGAGTGATCTATCCTGGGAATAACCTCCAGCATTGGAGATTGTCAGACCTAACCGCAACCTATTCTGGATGGTAGAGGCTTGACTTAGGAGCAAATTTTAGGAGAGAGTGGAAAGCCAGCCCAACTTCCTCTATATGTGAGGAAAACCCTCCAGATGGGGCAGAAAGGCAAAAAAGGACCGAATGAGCCAGCGCATCTGCATTGTGTGAATTAGAAAAAGATACCCTTTTCTCAAGATAGTATCCTGCCATCTGCCAAAAACCTGGTCATAATAAATAGACAAATTTATAAGTTGTGTGCACAGCTTGTCCAGTTGTGGCCTTGAGCCATTAACAACTATAGTTGCTGCATATTTTGTTTTTTTGCTCCTAATTTCCCTTCTATTATTTACATCTCTAGTTTTCTCTCTATCTGCTCCATTACTGCTGCCGTTAAATCGTCCCATGCTGCTGTTCCAGAGAAGAAACAAGCCTTTCTGTGACCGTTGCCTTGTGCATTGTGTTTGATCTCATGTTTGCCTCTTGAAACTAAGTTCCTAAAGTGCAACCCTATATCTGGCTCACCCTTCTGGGCCATTTGCTTCCCTAAAGCCTCCACTAAAACATCAGCAACCTCCTCCAAGCAGGTCTTTCCTCAAATTTCCACCATACTGACTGTCAGGATGCATTTGATATTATGGATCACTGTGTCTAAGCTTTTCTGACATCATTTCCCACCACTTCCACCCCTTACCCCCTGACTGGTACCCTTCGCTGATCCCACTTTTTGCTCTTTACTGGTAATGTTCCCTCTGCTGCCTGATCATTTGCTTAGAGAACATGTCCACTGTCATAATTGAAAATAACTGTGGCAGTATCTCCAGATTTTTTTCTTCTTATTCTCATCCCTTTTTTCTCTCCTCAGTCCCTTTAAGATGCTTCCATGTGGAAGCAGTTACCTGTAACTCAGATTTTGGAACCTGAACTAATTATCTTCCTTCCTCTTAGTAAACTTATTTCTCCATTTTTGTCTGGAACCCTTCTCCCTCCTGACCTCATATCAAGAGTTCCCACTGTAGAATTACTTTTGACTTTTCCCTCCATACTGGATCAGAATTAATCATCTCCTAAGCTAATCTGGGGAATTAGTTCAGCCCTGTGTCTTCATTTTATAGCTGCTGTGCTTACCCACACCCCTTTAACCTAGCAATAGTCTCCTTTTCTTTATTTTTTCTAGCAGTAGTTTTCTAGATGGTTTCTAGTCTCTGATTCTTTGCTCTACACCTGATAGGGTCATACATACCATTTTCCATCCTATCACTTCCTTTTCCAGAATATACTCTCCCTCTCCAGGCAGGCCAGGTTTTTTTTCCTGGCATTTGAGATTTCTTGTCAGCTGGATCCTGGATCTTAAGGCTTTTGTGGTTTTCCAGCTCTGGCCAGTCCATTTTACTCACTAGGCAAAAGATCACTAATTCTACCTCTACATTTCTGCCTATGTGGCTCTGTCAGTTCCAGAAGAAACTTTCCTTTTTTTTTTTTTTTTTTTTTTTAAAGAGAGAGGGACAGTGAGAGAGAGAGAGAGAGAATCAATTTTATTTAGTTTTTCACATGGCTTTTGTTGCTCCAACACTTTGTTGTCTACGTGGTGATGCTGTTTGAACCTGCGTACTGGCGCATGCCAGGCAAGTGCTATAACCGCTAAGCCACTGCTCCAGCCTGGAGACCTTCCTTCCTGCTTAGCCTATCCATGTCTATTACTGCATGTAAAGCTCTTGTGAAATGCCTCCAAGGAAGCCTTTCCCCATCTACTTCCCACATACCCAGACTCTCTCTCTACTTTTTGTCCTCTCAGCATTTGATATTCAGTTTAAATTATCAGCTATTGCTGACTTTGTGCTACTATGTGCTTGTAATTTAAACACTGGATCTTTTCCTTCCCCCCAACAACTATAACTTCTCGGACAGAATTCACAATTTGCTGTTGTAACAATATGTTTAAGCCATTTAGTACAAACAAATAGTAAGAACTTGACTTTGTTTTTTAGCCAAGTCAAAGCTCTAGGGGGAGATTCTTTCCACCCCTAAGGTGTCTATTAGTTTTCTTCTGAAATTCTTTCCATCCCTAAGGGCCATAACTGATCTTGGGTATCCCTGGGGGTCAAGAAGAAGCAGTTCCAGAGCCTTCTTTAGCAGCGGATATTGTACTAATAATGACAAAATGTTGTTATAAGTCTAGGGAATGACAGGAAGGCACAGGGTGGAGAAGGGTGGAGTGGACACTCTTCAGAGACCCTGGGTCAAGTAAATTTCAGCTATCTACTGAAGCTCTGTGAAGCTTAAACAGAGAGAGGACTTTGAGCAGGAGGAGTCCCCCAGCTCCTCCTCCCCTTGCTTTCCACAGCGAGAACAGGATGAAAAGACAAGTGCAGTGAAGGAAGAGCTGAAATACTGGCAGAAGCTGCGGCATGACTTGGAGCGGGCACGGCTGCTGGTTGAGCTAATTCGGAAGAGAGAGAAGCTCAAGCGGGAGCAGGTAAGGAGGAACCCCTAGTCACAGGGCTCTTATTCAAGATCCCTTTCTCCCAATCGTAGTGTATCATTTGGAGACCCAGGAGCTCCTGCCCGGTGCCAGTTTTCCCTCTCTCCCTTTCCCACCTTGCTATATGGACTCCAGGATCTGCCTACTCTGTTTTTGATGTAGAGCTGCTGATGACTTCTGTGTTTTGGGGTTCAACTTATTATGGCCTCAAGCACAAGTTTAATGTCATGCCCGGGCCCATACCTAGAGTTTCTGAATGAGGATGTTTCAGGGAGAGCCCTGCCTTGCACATTTGGAGAAGCTTATTAGGCCATTCTAATGGTTAGCACTGATTGAGAACCTCTAGAATTGCTAAGGGTTCTCACTTGGCCCTTAAATATCGTGGTCTTGAATCATTTAAATTTTCCAATCTCAATTCAAGAAAATTCTAAACCCCTGAGCATGGGGAGGTAGATGATATAGCAGAGGGGTTTAGGAATATGGACTGTGACATTAGATTAGTTGGTGTTTGTTTTTTTTTTTTAAAGAGAGAAAGGGACAGTGAGAGAGAGAGAAAGATAGAATCAATTTTATTTAGGTTTTCATGTGGCTTTCGTTGCTCTGTCACTTAGTTGTGTATGTGGTGCTGGGGTTTGAACCCTTGTCCTCGTGCATGCCAGGCAAGTGACATAACCACTGAGCCACTGCTCCAGCCCCTAGATTGGGTTTAAATCCTGGCTCTGCTAATCATTACCTGTGTAACATTAAGCAAGGTACTTAATCTCTTAACACCTTTATTTCTTCTATACCTTCATTTCTTCATCTGTAATATGGGGGTGATAACAGAGCTTAAATCATAAGGTCTTTGTGAGGATTAGATGACTTCGTATATGTAAAATTTGCTTGGAACAGTGCTTGACACACAGTAAGGGCAAGAGAAGTGTCAGCAGTTGCTGCTGTTGTTATTGGTGCTCTTCCTTTCTAAAGTATCTGTTGTACTGTTCTGCACATGACAGAGAGCAAATACTATTAATTGAATGGATGACAAGCCAAAACTGTTCTCACTGGTCCAGGAATAGCAGCTGTTGCTTGCATGCCTCAGAGACCTGGGTTAAAAATGTTTCTTACTCTCCTTCACCAAACCCTTATGTCGCTGTTCAGCTTTAATGCAAGCCCTTCTCTAGCAGGTCAATAACCTGGGTTTCTACATATGCTGTTGGGCAGCTCTTACCGTATTTAGCATGGGTATTGAGGGAGGATATCTCAGGATCTTCTCCCTAAGTTCAAACTGTTAAGTGCTATCCCAGGCTTGATCCCGCATCTGTACTTCTCTTCCTACTGAGAGTTCAGAGAAAGGAGAGGGAGGGGAAAGACCCAGCTCTGGTAAAGCAGTCAGGCTTGTTCTGATGTGACCAAGAGGTAGCCTTCCCAACCATTTCACATTAGGGTGCACATAGAAAGTAAGATTTGTATAGCATACCACTATAGATATGTGAAGTTGTTTGCTCCTTAAGGGGTGACCCTGGAGGCCCTATTACCTGAGGCCAACTAAGGTGCTCCAGTATCTTCACACTCTAGGTAAACATTTCTGATCCGAAGCACAGTTGATTTTATCAGTGTACTTCTTAGACTAAGCAGGTTTCAAATGCTATCTGTGCTCCTCTGGAGCCAGATGATCTTAGACAAGTGACTCCATCTTATTCTCCCCAAACCTCAGATTCCATATTTGCAAAATGAGGATCATAATTTCCCTTTTAAAGTTGAACATGGTGATTGATTGAGGTAATACAAGTAGAGAGAAGCAAAGGGGTATAATGATCAAGAGCACCCTAGAATCAGATTGTCTTATACTAAATTCTAACTCTGCCCCTTATTAGCTTTGTGACCTTGGGCCAGTTACTTAGTCTTTCGCTATTTCAGTTTCCTCTTTGTAAAATGTCTTACTTTTACCTACCTTATATACGTACTTATATAAAAATGCTTAGAGCTTTTTATATGGATTAGAAAAGTGTTAATTATTATAAAAATCATTATTACTATTGTTAGTTTTAGTATGGTGCTTGATACACAAGAAACATTTACAAAATGGTACTTATTTTAGTTAATTTGCTGCTGTAAATAGAATATGACAGACTAGGTTTATAATGAAAAGTTTAGACTGGTGTGGAAGCACATGCCTGTAATCCCAGTGGCTCAGAAGGCTGAGGCAGGAGGATTGCAGGTTTGAGGACAGCCTCAAGCAACTTATCTAGACCCTGTCTCAAAATAAAAAATAAAAAGGGCTGGGGATGTAGCTTAGTGGTAAAGTGCCTGTGAGTTCAATCCCCAGTAACAAATACGTATGTATGTGTGTGTGTATGTGTGTGTGTGTGTGTGTGTATCTTCTCTAGCTCGTGAATCTGGAAACCGTGAAGTTCAAGGGCAGTCTGGTGAGGGCTGTTGTGCTACATTATCTCTTGGTGGAAAAGCAAAAGGGTGAGGGAGCACATGTGGGAGGACTAACCTTTATTACAAAGCCATTCCCTCTGAAACTAACCCATTCCTGTGAGAACTCTTTTGAAAAGAGCCTTAATTCACTTATGAGGGTGGAGCCTGTATTATGTAAATACCTCCAGTCAGGTCCCACCTCCCTAACACTCCTGTACTGGGAATTAAGGTTCCAACATGTGAACTTTTGGGAAACACTTTCAAATCATAGCACGATTGGTGTCATTATTCCTAGACTGAGGTTTGGGTGGTAGATCCTCACAGTCCTCACTCGCTGCTCAGCTTAATATCCTATGAAAATTTGTTACATATGATGGTAGTTACCAAGAAAAAGCTTCATTGCCTTTTGCAGGGGATGTTCTGATTGTTCCCTACCTCCCCTACAGGTCAAGATCCAGCAAGCTGCCATGGAGTTGGAACTGATGCCATTCAATGTGCTGCTGAGAACAACACTGGACTTACTGCAGGAGAAGGATCCTGCACACATCTTTGCTGAACCAGTCAACCTGAGTGAGGCAAGTTCCTGCCACTTCATAAACAATAAACCCTCTTGAACTGGAATTGGAAAGAGGCTCTGGCGGGGGTGTTCAGAGCTCTGTCAAAGGGTGTACAAAACTCTGGGTGGACATGATATCTGGCAAGGCCAAAAGACTTGCCCATGGTGAGGGGTTAGCAGTAAGTCAGGGTGGGCCAGGCCTCTGAGGCTCTGAATGAAGCTGGTATGTGCCAAACCAGAAAGCGGGAAGGCCAACAGTGCCGGTGAAGGGTGCGCCTGTTTGGCTAGTAAATGGTTGTTGTAATTGTACAGGTTTTATATGTTTAGGTTCCAGATTACCTGGAATTCATATCCAAGCCAATGGATTTTTCTACTATGAGGCGGAAGCTGGAGTCCCACCTGTACCGCACCTTGGAGGAGTTTGAGGAGGACTTTAACCTTATAGTTACCAACTGCATGAAGTATAATGCTAAAGACACAATTTTCCACCGAGCAGCTGTCCGCCTGCGGGACCTGGGAGGGGCCATCCTGCGGCATGCCCGGAGGCAGGCAGAGAACATCGGCTATGACCCCGAGAGGGGCACACACCTGCCTGAATCGCCCAAATTGGAAGACTTTTATCGCTTCTCCTGGGAAGATGGTGAGAAGCTTGGATGGTTGGGGAGGAAAGGGACCAGGAAGAGGCACCAGGAACAGAGCACAGAGAGCTAAGGGTTAGGGTGGGCCTTGGAGCTATAGGTAGGCTCCAGAAGCAAAGTTAGGGATAGGTACAGACTGGGGTATACCTGCTTGTGGGTAGCATAGTTCCCAGAGTAAAGTTTAACTAGTGCACTGAACACTTCCTGAGTGGGAGAAAAGGGGAGTGAGGGGCTGCTGTCTGAGAAGCTAAGCCCTCACAGGAGTGTTCTCTCCTGGATTCCTTCTCTGTGGCATTGGAGCCTGAGATGGGGCAGTACAGTGCTGGTGGCTCATTCAGAAGAGTGCAGGTGGAGGACCAGGAAAACAGTATCTCTGAGCCTCACACTCCATCTGTCTCCACTCTCTGCTGCTTGATGGTAACAGCCAAGCAGTCACTCAGGTTGGGGCATTGCCAAGCTGCCTCGTGCCTGCTCCACAGAGCCTATATCGTGACTGTGAACTGCTTCCTGCAGATGTTTCCCGTGTTCTGACCACATCCCCGTGGCTGCCTTTGGGCAGCAGTGTTGCAGGGCCAACGCAGTGACATTGCTGGAAGCCATTGGCCCAAGCATTCCAGGAGAGCATTTCACATTTGAAGGATTCGGCCCCTTTCCCTTGTACTGGGCTGGGCAGATCCTTCAGCCCCTGCTGTCCTCCCTTCTCCCTGACAGTGGACAACATCCTCATCCCAGAGAACCGGGCCCATTTGTCCCCAGAGGTGCAGCTGAAGGAGCTGCTGGAGAAACTGGATCTGGTGAGTGCCATGCGGTCCAGTGGGGCTCGCACCCGCCGTGTCCGCCTGCTGCGCCGGGAGATCAATGCCCTTCGGCAAAAGTTGGCACAGCCACCACCACCACAGCTACCATCCCTGAGCAAGACAGTGTCTAATGGGGAGCTGCCAGCAGCGGCCCAGGGAGATACAGCTGTGCTGGAGCAGGCCCTGCAGGAGGAGCCAGAAGATGATGGGGACAGAGGTGAGAGAGAGTCACAAGCAGCCAGGGTGCTGGGGTTTTGGGGGTGGGAGGGATGAGATGGGTAAGGGCTAAGCTGAAATTTCTTGAGAATATCCTTCCCCAAGTTTAGGTCTGAATCCCAGAACAAGCAAAAGCCCATGGAAGAGTCATCCTTCCATATCATTTCAGGGGATGATATTCAAAACATTTAATAACCAGTAGAGACCAAAATTTATCTGTCAGAGTAGATGTTAGCTATTGTTTTGGACTGAGCTCCTTGGAGCCCTCGATGTACTTGTTTAGTTGCTTGATTTTGGGGAGTTTCAGGTGCTGGAGCCCAGCAGCTATTACTGACTATACAATTAAGAAGTATCACAGCAGCCGGGTACAGTGGCGTATGCCTATAATCCCAGCGACTCAGGAGGCTGAGATAGGAGGATCGCAAGTTCAAAGCCAGCCTCAGCCACTTAGTGAGATCCTAAGCAACTTGGCGCGAGACCCTGTCTCAAAATTAAAAATAAATAAAAAGGGCTGGAGACTTAGCTCAGTGGTTAAGTTCAATATCCAGTACCAAAAAAAAAAAAAAGATTATCACAGTGTTTTGTACCTGATATGGCCATATTTTTTACATTCCAGTTCAATATCAGCCTACCTTCCACCACCATGTAGAGTTTTGTTGAACAGGTTAGGTCAGGGTTTGAGGGGATAGCAGAGAAAGAGATCCTACATATGGCCACAGCTCTTGAGCTACCTTATGGTTTTGACCCCAACTAGCCAAGTCTGCAGGCACTACCGCAAAAGCAGCTTGGGAAGTGATTCTCAGAAACTCGGGAGTTTTATAAGCTAAGCTGTTTCCTGTCCTCCTCCTCTGCTGAGGACAGATTTGTCCCCTTCATACCTGCCCTGGGATCTGAGCCTAGAGCTTTGGAGGGGCTTTCACCCACACAATCCAAAAGGTTGGGAGTTTTTTCCAGTAAATAGGGCCCCAAATTACAGGAAGTGACCCCTTTTATTTTAGGTTGGTAGAGAATGGGAAGATGGCTGAGAGGTGACATTTGGCATGAGAGGATTCAGTGACTCTTCCCAACTATCCATGTGGCAGTCTACATGGCACTTGTATCCCATTCATGGGCTTTGGCAGCACAGTGTCATGCCCAATAGACCATCTGCACAGCATTACCTACAGGGTTTAAAAAAAGAAAAACAAATTCCCAGGCTCACATTCCAGAGATTCAGATAGAGGGGTTGGGGCTATGACTTGGAAGTCTCAATTTTTTAAAGATTCAAGATGGTAGGGGGCTAGAGCGGTGGCTCAGTGGTTATGGTGCTTGCCTGGTATGCATGAGTACACAGGTTTAAACCCCAGCACCACGTACACAATAAAGTGTTGGAGCAACAAAAGCCATATGAAAGACTAAATAAAATTTATTCTCTCTCTCTCACGCGCACGCGCACACACACCACACGCACACTGTCGCTCTCTTTAAAAAAAAAAAAGATTCAAGGTGGTAGGTGAGCAGACATGTTTGGGAATCACTGATGTGACTTATTTGGTCTCAGTTTTCCACATCTATAAACTTTTTCTGCCTGCTCTGTTTGCTCTCACTTGGGTGATATGAAACAGAATCAATGGCAGGTAGAAAACACTTGAAGTCCAGTGAGAATTTTAGGCCTCTAATCTGCCAAGCTGAGATTTAAACTAAGTATTGACCATGCAAGATGCCTTTCTCAGATGTAGAGTGGCAGTTTGCAACCCTCTCTTCATTAGTCTCACTTTAGCTTTTTTAAAAAATATCCCTTTTTTGGTGATTTGGTTTTAGTTGGTCTGGGGTGGGACCTAGGCATTGGAATTTTTAAGAAATTTCCTAGTTTTGCCAGCCCTGTGCCTTTGGTTCTTGGTTATCAGTGTCAGTTTCTGGCTTATAGGGCCAGACTCATTCTAAAATGTTCAAGCAGATTCCCTTTTCCTCTAACAGATGACTCCAAACTGCCTCCCCCACCAACCCTGGAGCCCACAGGGCCTGCACCTTCCTTATCTGAGCAAGAATCTCCCTCGGATCCCCCAACTCTGAAACCCATCAATGATAATAAACCTCCATGCCGATTCCCAAAGCCCAAAAAGGCGGAAGAAGATGAGTTCTTAGAAAAATCATCTCTGCAGCTAGGGAGTGAGCCCTTGCATCATTTGCTCAGTGACAGTGGCATCAACAGACTGTCTGTAATGGCTCCTGACACCCCTGGTGGTGTCCCTCTTAGTGGTGTGGGTCGCCGCACATCAGTCCTCTTCAAGAAGGCCAAGAATGGGGTTAAGCTGCAGAGGAGCCCAGACCGGGCCCCAGAAAATGGCGAGGACCATGGTATAGTGGACTCCCCTGCCTCTCCAGCCAGCATTGAGGATGAACACCATTCCCGGAAGCGGCCAAGGAGCAGGAGCTGTAGTGAGAGTGAAGAGGAGAGGTCTCCACAGCAGGAGGAAGAGACAGGTGACCTTGCCTATGACTTCTCTCACTGTTATCTGCTTTCCTGCTTTGCCAGCCAATGTGCTCTTCCCTAGTCGGCCCTTCCCTAAAGGCCTCTGGATACTACTGGTAGCATGGAGGGCTCTATAGCTCATAGTTGAGCCTAACATATGAGTAGTGACCTGGGGAAACAGGCTTTGAGTGGACATTTCAGAGGGCCAGATTAGATGCAGTGTTGTATATGTTAATATCATTCCTACCTTCATTTCAGTTTGTTCATCAGATATTTACATCAGGAACTGTCTTAGGGACTAGGGAAAACAAAATCAGTGAAGAAAGCAGATAAAAATCTCCTTTTATAGGGGCAATCTTCTAAAAGCAAATGAAAACTTTGAAGAAAAAACCAGCAGGGAAGGGGGATAGGGAATGCTGGGAGAGGGAAGCAGAGAAGGGGAATAGGGAATGTATTAGAGAGGATGGCCAGGGAGTTCTTCTGAGGAGCTGACTTTTGAATAAAGATCTGATGGAATTGAGGCATGAGTACGCAGGCCCTGGAGGTGGAAACAGGCCTGAATGTCCAGGGAGAAATGAGGGAACTGGTGTGGCTGTAGCTAAGGTGGTGGAGAGGATGAGGTCCCAGAGGTAGTCTCTGGGGCCTAGATCACTATATCCAGCACAGGGCGGTTACTGTGGGGATAATAAACTAAGTTCTGTAAGAGTTCACAGTATAATAGGGAAACAAAGTGGTCTTCCAAGGTACAGAGAAATCACTGAACCCAATAGTATGTGGTTAAGTGTCAGGTGATAGGCCGCACTTCCAGAGCTGTTGGAATTGGAGGTGAAAGAGTTAGGAAACCTTCCCAAGGAGCTAGCCCTAAGGGATCAGGGCAGGATAGAAAGGAGTAGATGGAGGTAAAGGGCTTAGGACCAGGTGTGTGGAAACAGGAAGACAGTCTCTGAGAGACAGGAGGGGGTTTCTGGGAGCCTCTGGGTCAAGGCTGCATGACAGGTGGGTCTAGATGTGGAGAGACTTGATTGCCAGGCAGAGTGGTTTAGTCTTGGATAGGGAAGACTAGCTTGCTTTCGGATAGGGGCTGCTCTTGGCTTTTGTTCTTTGTGTCACACTCATGTCCTTTTATGTGGTAGCTTTGAACTGTGTGATCAGCATTTGCTTTTCTCCTTTCCTACCTAACATTTTGTTTCCAACAGTACTTTTTCTTCCTATCTGGTCTAAGCTTTCCTGTGTTAGTAAAGAATATTGGTATATAGGGGCAAGAGCAGGGTTAGGCATTCCTGAGTTCACATCCCAACTTCTTACCACATGTATAACCTGGGGAAAACTAATCACTCTGAGCCTGTTTCCTTATTTCTGATATGACTAGTTTTACCTATCGTGGGGGACTCTAAGGATTAGAAACAGGCTGTCGAAAGAACTTAGCATATAGCAGTAGACAAGAGCAGTTATTGTCTTCTTTTAGTTGTGTCTGGTTCAGCCAAGTAGCACTGAGAACATTGTGCACTAAAAATGAAGCTCCTGCACTTGGGACGTGAGTGTGGGCATCAGGCCCATACAATCTGAAGGGGCCTCCTGCCTAGGAATACTGAGAATCCATTCCTCTCCCATGATCTCCTCTGCCTGAAACCCAGGGATACTTGTATACAAGTTGATTCTCACAACAATAGGTGTTGATCGTTTGCAAGTGAGGCACCTGAGGCTCAGCTGGATTCAGTGATTTAATTTGAGGTCATAATGTGATAGGTAAGGTCAGGTCAGGATACAGACATCTTGGCTCAGATTCCGACTCTTACAGGCGTGCGTTGTTTCACAGTTTTCTGGCCAAGATGTGTGTTAGAGCTCTCAAATCAGGTGCCTGGCTTACCTCCATGCCCATCTTGGCCCAGCTGTCAGTTGCAGGACTCCAGAGCATGGTTAGAAATTGGATATATAGAGTGGAACCCTTCACAACAAGATCATGTCCCTGAGATGACCAGGCGGTCTTCATCTGCTTCCGAAGGCTCCTTGCTGTAATCAGAACTCTCATTTTTGCTTAGTAGCATCCTCCACAAGTAAGAAGGCATTATCTTCACTTTACTGAAGGAAAGGCCAAGGCTGCACAAGAAAAAGGGGACCCGATATTTCAGAACCCAGGTTCTGACTCCCCATCCTGGCAATGTCTGGGCTGCCGTAGTTGTCCTGGAAAGTCTTCCCATTCTTTCTTTTTAAGAGAGAGGGAGAGAGTGAGAGAGAGAATCCATTTTTATTTATTTTTTCATCTAACATTCATTTCTCCGACATTTAATGTGTGCATGGTGCTGGGGTTAGAACCAGGTCCGTGCGCGTGCCAGGCAAGTGCTATAATTGCTGAGCCTCCGCTCCATCCCAACTCCCCTTTCTTGACTCTGGCTCTGCTAGGCTTCTCAGGGGCAGTTGACGTAATCCCTCCTAACACCATCTCCAAAGAATGAGACAAGCTGTTGCCGGCTGTGTGGTGTGCAGGGTGTGAGTGTTTATCTGAAGAGAAAGCGGGTGGACTCATCAAGAGGCGGAGAAAAATCCCTGATAATTGAGATTTGAAAGAAGCAGCTGATCCGGGGTCTTATAAGCCTGCCAGGATGGGAAAGTCTTAGCATTTTCCTCTGTAGCCAAATGACAGTAGCAGAAGTCAGCTGTGTGCTGCCTTCCTTGAAGGGGAAGGGAAATGCAGTGTCTGCTCATTGCCCAAGCCAACAGTGTTCTCCCCAAACTTTCATGTCTGTCAGGTTCTCTCCACCACCCACAACCCATCTCCGCAGGGGAGGGGCAGCCATCGCCTCCACCCCGCTCACTGAGCCCTCCCAAGGTGGCTGCCTCATGCTGCCGCATTTCAGGATGGGAATTTCTATACTCACAGGCTTACTCTGTGTTCTTGGCAGGCGTAACCAATGGCTTTGGAAAACACACTGAAAGCGGGTCTGACTCGGAATGTAGTTTGGGTCCCAGTGGTGGACTGGCATTTGAAGCTTGCAGGTAAGGACCCTTGTCCCCAAAACTTTGTCAGCAGCTCCACCTCTTGGTTCCCACCCCTGCTATTTCCTAAGGTTTCTGGTCTTTAACTCTGGGGCCTCCTAGGAAACAGGGTGACCTTTGGCTCTCAGATATGCCCCAACCAAGAGAAGAGGAGTGGTGCTGAGGCTTTACAGGTTCTGTAGGGCTGGAGTTGGCCTCTAGAGTGTAGGGACAGCACAATCTCCTATTGCTCAGAGAAGTAGATATTCACACTCACACAAGAGTAACCCAGCTTGTTGCAGATTTAGTTTTGCACTAGGTCTCTTGGAGTTTCATAGCAATGACCTCTTTAGAGCAAATAAAAAAATTTGGAATTGCCTTTCATTCAAATAAAGGCCCCAGCTCATCTGCCATCCTTCGGCTGGGAAGGGATGGGTCTCTTTTGTCATTCTTAAACCTGAAGGGAGGATTTCTGGGACCAGAACCTTAATAAAAGTTTTTTTCCAAATCTGAGTGTATTGAGCCTCTGCTCTGTATTCTGTGTTCTGTAAAACCCCAGGAGAGTGAAACTTTTGGAAATGAGAGAACCTCAGTGCCACTAAGGAAAACAACTAGTCCTAAAGGCTGATGACTTGGCCCTACCATGGCTTCTGAATTTTGTAGGAGGGGAGGAAAGGTCCCAGGGCAGCACCAAAAGACTCCATGTCTGTATTAAGTGCTTCCAAGGCAGGGTGGGTGTACATTCTAGCAGGTACTTCCCTGTCTGGTGGGCTCCAGGGAAGACCATAGAGACCTCTACCCACCTACCCTTTACTGCTGGACTGATTTCCCACTTAGATTCCTTTGAAATTTTTCTTCCCACAAAGCCTCAAAACTGCCCTATCTTTCTCTCTGTTGTAGCTTCCAGCGGTATAAGGGAAGTGGGTGAGGAAAATACCAGGAACAGGGAAGGGACAGATTTCAGAGTCTTAGAAGATGCTGGTCCTAGCTTGGAGTTCCTGGCCTCCTTCAAAGTTAAACTGCTTAGAAGCTCAGTGCATTGGGGGTATAGGGGTAGGAGCAAGGTCATCTAACCTTCTAGCCCTTAACTAAAGATAGAAGGTGTGCTGTGAAGGGTACTGTTCACAGGGTGGTGTTTGTCTTTATGCAGAACTCCAGACACTGCCACTAATTGCTTTGGGGCACTTGCTTGAGGTAGGAACAATGCCCTTGGAAGGCATTTCCTCTTTAACTCAGTGATTGCTGTGGAATTTCAGGGTTTAAAACAGGAGAGTCAAGGACTCCAACTGCAGGGGTTTTTTTTTCCCCTCCACTATGGAAGTAAGTACAGAAAAGATCTTACTAAACTGGAATCACCTAATCCCAGATTTAGAAATAACCTTGAAAGAACTGGTCACTAATCCATCCTGACTCTTCCTTCCCCACCCACCCCTTGGAAGATTTTTTTTTCCTGGTGGTTTTCTGATTGGGTTGGAACTATGTCATCTTTCTATAGATCACTCATTCAACTATTAATAAGAACACCTACTGTATGCCAGACCTTGTTCTAAGCACTGGAGGTGTCTGTTCTCATGGAGCTTATCTTCTAGAAGGGAAATGGAGCTTAAACCAGTAAACAAGATAACTACTGATTGGGTTGCCTGGTTGGGCCTGGGTCACTTGGACAGAGGGCTGCAGTGCAGGCCATAGTTGAGTTGGTCGTGCTTTTTCTCTACGAATCAGAAACACACAGACCTGGTGTTAGTGTTGCATGTTATCATATTGAGCTCACCCTTCTCAGAGCTCATCATTCCATAGTGTAACATTAGTTAGTAGTTTGGAGCACTTCTTTAAGTAAGACATTGACATTTACTACCCTTCGCATAACTGCAGCTGCTGTTTATTGAATTTGTGGTATTTGCTATATAACAAATGGTATGTATATATTAAACCATTAAAATCCTCATAACATCACACAGGAACCCAAACCTTAGAGAAATTAAATAACTCACTGGAGGTTGCAAAACTAATGAAGAGAAGAGCTGGGCTTTGAACGTAGAGAGCCTGACTCTAAGTTTAATGTTTTAACCACTTTGCTGTGCTGTCTTCTGTTGTGTTTAAAGATGTCTTTCCAGACTCAGGATATGAACTTCGAGAGGTTTTCCTAATAAAATTACTATCACCTTACATTTGCATAAGATGATAGAGTCTAAGCTCATGGATAAATTTTTGTAGGATGAGTAGGAATTGAATCCTTAATGTGAACTGGGTTTTGAAGTTTGTTCCCCCCCCCCCCCCCCCCCCCGCCCCACAAACAAATTCTAATTTTGACTAGTAAAAAAAGCTTTCAACATAACCACTATTTACCGAAGGATTATGACTAATGGGTTTTGGTTAAACAAAGCTTTCTTATTATGAGAGGCTAAGGCAGGAAGATTGTAAGTTCAAGGCCAGTTTCAGTGAGTTAGTGAGCCCCCGCCTCAAAATAAAAAAAATTAAAAAGGGCTGGGATGTAGCTTGGTGGCAAAGTGCTCCTGTGCTCAGTCCCTAGTACCAAAGGGTGGGGGGAATATAAGATTATGATAGTTGTAGGTAAAACAGCTCTCTGTTCTCCAGCATTCCCACCCTAGGCTGCTGCTTATTCCACCAGAGTTTCCTAAACACTTCTACTTTTCTGCAGCTTGTCAAACTGTCTTTTAAGCAATTTTTTATTTGGAAAAAAGTTATATAGAAGTAATATTTTTTAAAGTTTGAATGGAGAGAAGCTTTTGCCATGTCATTCTTGCTAGAGGCTCTCAACTTGGTTCTGCATTAAAATTGCATGGGGAGCTATTTAAAATACTGATGCCTGGGTGGACCTTAATTATACCGTTATTCTGGTATTGCTATTTTCAGTTTTGCATATTATCTTCTAGCTTTGTCTTATATATATGTGTGTATGTATGCATGTGTGTGTGTGTACATATATACATTTTTTTTACCTCTTTGCAGTAGCCAAACTTTTTTTTTAAAAAGTTGATCTTTTTAGTTTTTTTTAAAAAATACATTTCTCTCTCCAAAAAAAACTTCATACATAAACCATTTGGAAGGGAGAAGTGGATCTTTTTTCCAATGTAAAAATGTCTTTTCTAATTCTAGAAGTAAGACATGTCTATTATAGAAAATTTGGAAAAGAGGCAAATTTTTGTACCTCAAAAATAAGTTGATTTCTAAAGAAGCATGTGAACCACAGAGTAAGAAATTCTGGACAAATGTAAGGTGCCCTTCTCTTCCTCATGGCAAAGCTGCTGATTGTGTGGAAGAACTGACAAGAGACCTGCTGAAAGTCCCTGGACAGGGACCTCCTTCTAGGATGCAGTGGTTCCTGAAAATCTGGTAGGAAGTTTCAGGTCAGCATAGTGCTATGTGCTAATGTGAGCTCCAGGGATGCTGTGAAGCCATCCTCCCTGGGGGTTTGCAGCTCCACTTATGTCAGGGATAGGAAATCAAGAGTGGGTGTGCTAGTCCTCGAAACTGCTCATTTCACCCCTCTCTCCTTACTCTGTGTGCAGTGGTCTAACGCCCCCGAAACGCAGTCGTGGGAAGCCAGCTCTGTCTCGAGTGCCCTTCCTTGAAGGTGTGAACGGAGACTCTGACTACAATGGCTCAGGTGAGGAGTGGTGTTCAGGCAGTGCTGGTGGTGGGGCCAGGTCTTCTGAGCAGCCAGCTCTGCAGGCTGCTTCACACTGGGACTCAGAATCAGGCAGCCAGTCCCAGAACTCCCCAAACTCTTGGCATTGGCCAGGGAAATGGCTCTCACTTGTAAGCCATTCATACTTTAAAAAATTTTTCATTTTAAATTTGCATAGGTAATATCGGATGCCCACGGTAACAAAAAAACAAGAAGGTACCAAAGGGTATATAATGAAAACAGCACTCCCCTCCCAGGAACATCCAACTGTTAGCATTTTCTTTTATGTCTTCCCAGAGGTAATCCATGTATGTACAAGCCAAAACTTGTGTGTATATTTGAGCAAAGAAGCCGAATGTACACATATTCCTCAAAACCTTTACTTTTTCCAGCTGATAGTATACCTTGGCGATGTTTCCGTGCTTGGTGTTGGTTGCCGTGCGTCTCATTATACAGGCGTTTGCTTAGCCAGCCATCTAAAGGGAGAAGTGTCAATTGTTTTCGGTTATTTGTTATAATCAGCATTGCATTGAGCAACCTTATGTGTGCATAGATCATTTTATATCTAGGGGGAGTATGTAGAAGTGAAAGTATTGGATTGAAGAAAGTATGCATTTGTAATTTGGATGGATATTCCCTGTCTCTGCTCATTAATCAGTGATAGACCAAATCACTGAATTTCACATATAACACTGTCGTTTTATGGGTCTTGTCTCTTTGCATCAGTGGAATGAAGGGCAGGCCAGGACCAAGAGGATGCCCTGTCTTTGAAGATCCCATCTAACCCAGACTGCAAGGCTTCTCCTCCCCTTTTCCTTTCCCAACTGTTTCCTTTCCCCTTAGCATCAGTTTCTCGTATGTATGTTGATGGATGCATGCCCGTGTGTTTCATTATTTTTTGTGACTGTCAGCACCCAGAAAGCAGGGTCATGATGACTAAATGAATTTTACAGCATCTAACCTCAAATCAAAAGAGTGAATTGGCACGCTTTGTGCTTCTGGTGGTAACATTTTATTCTTATTTTAAAAACCACATACTTAAAATGAAGCCAAAGGAAATTGACTTCTCATAGATCCATCATCTTAATGCTGTTGTCTTCATTTTTCTGTGTTGCCTTCTGTTTACTTTAGGCACATTTTTAACAAAATGCTAATCTCAAACACACGCACTTTTGTATTCTGCTTTTTTTTACTGTTATCTCATACTTCTTTCATGTTGACACATAATCTTTATATATCTCTTATTATTGGAACAATGTATCATAATCAATGCATTGTAATTAGCTACTCGATTGTTAGGCACTTGGGTTATCTCCAACTTTTAGCATTATACATAATATAGTGAACATTTTTGTTCAAAATTCTTTTATTCATTTAAAAAGTTATTTCTCTCAAAATAATTAGCCAAGGAAGGAATTTACTGAAGCAAATGGTTTGTACACTTTTTTAATGGCTCCTAAAACACGACTCCAAATTACATTCCAAAAGAATTGGACTGATCTGCAGGTCTATCCACAGTGTATCACTGCACCAGTTCCCACTCAAACCACCTCTTCACTATTATCCTTCATCATTTTTGCTCTTGATTCAGCAGAGTCAAAACTGCCTCATTATTATTTCGGTACTTTTTTAAAAAACCATAAATGAGAATAGTAGTATTTCCTTAAAAATATAATCAGCTACTTTGCGATTTGGGCCTTTTTTCCTTGGTTGAGTACAATTACCTCCTTGTTCCCAGTTTGTAGATGTGGGGAGAGAAAGAGCTTCCTCTGGTGTTGAAGCATTTGTGAAGCACCCGTGCGTGTGCTAGGTGTAGACCCAAAGAATAGAACGAAAGTAAGCTGAGGAGATACGGTGCCTGCCAGAGGCCAGACACCCAGTGGAAGGTTCTGACCAAAGCAAGGATGTGAAAGACCTGCAGACCTACTTGGCTCTGCTGAGTGCTGGGCAGCCAGGTAACCTGGATGGCCCAGGGCAGCCTAGTCAGAAACTCATTCACAAGTGGTTTCACTGGAATGTCCTTCCACAAAGCTTCCATCATAAGGACTCCTGCTTAGGGGGGCCAGAGAGTGATAAGTGGCTCTTTCTGCCCAAGCTGGGGTATTGCCCTTCCCCCTGAGGATGAAGTAGTCTTCCCTGGGAAAGGCATCCTAGGGTTCAATTTCAGAGGCCAGTAAACTACTATAGCCTTCTGCCTGTTTTTATGTGGCTTTTGATAAGAATGGTTTTTACATTTTTAAACTTAAACGATTAAAAAAATCAAAAGAAGAATGAGAATTTATAATGTGAAAATTACATGAAATTCAAATCTCAGTGTTCAGAACAAAAGTTGATTGGTACACAGCCACACTCATTCATTTATAGATCATCTGTGGTGGCTTTCATGGGACAAGTGCAGAGATGAATACTTGGAACAGAGAACATGTAGCCCCTAGAACCTAAAATATTTACTGTTCGGCAGTTTATAGAGCTAGTTTGCTGACCCTTGATCCAGTCTAAGAACCTCTAGGGAAAGGGAAGGGTGGAGGGGATGTGGCTGATTCATTCCTGGATTGCCCCAGACAAGTGGAGGCCACAAGCAGGGCTTTGGGGCACCATTCCAAGTCCCCTTCGGGCGCTGTCTCCTCCCCTCCCCCACCCCCAGGCAGAAGCCTCCTGATGCCCTTTGAAGACCGCGGAGACCTGGAGCCCCTGGAGCTGGTGTGGGCCAAGTGCCGCGGCTACCCCTCCTACCCTGCCTTGGTGAGTCTGCCCCAGAGGCCACCCTCCTACCTCCCCCTGTTGCCTTGCCTTGGGGGCTTATCTGAGTGGGTCAAGCCAGCAGAGTGTGGTGGGAGTCAGGGTGCCTTTGTCTGCAGAGGGGAGTGGGGTTTTACCCCAGCCTGGGTGGGACAAACCAGTAAGGCTTCCAGCTGGGAGCTCTTAAAATAGGTTAAACATAGGCAGACAGAAGCTAGCTAGGGTTCCTAGGGTTTTGATAGCATGTATTTATTTACTTATGCATAAAAGTAATATGTGCTCATTGTAGAGGATTTAAAATGCTAGTAGTAATCCTTAGATACTTTATTAAACATCTATTATGCTCAGTCCTTGAAATAACTAAGGGAAGTACAGTTATTTCTGCTTTGTAAGGAAGAAAACAGGATCTGTTGTCCATGGTCAGCTAGCTAATAAATAACAGCATTGGCAGTTGAGCGCAGGGACCGAAATGTATGGTGCCGAGGCCTGTGTTCTGAGCCACTGAGTTCAAAATCATCCACATTCCTATCTGTTCAGGGATACGTTGGTATACATCCACTCAGCCTTTTTTTTAATGTATAAATATGCATATATATGAGACCATACTGTTTTTAACCTCCCTTTCTCTTAAAAAGCATACTGTGAATATGCACTTCTTATGCTGTTACACATTCTTCATCAACATCGCTTTTAGTGCCTGCATCGTCTTCAGCTGAACTCATGGACCATATTTTAAGTCAGTCCCTAGTGGACCATTTAGATTGTTGTAATTTTTCACTGTGATGACAGTTGGCAATAGATATCATTATATCTATACTTTTCTGTACATCCATGGTTATTTCTTTACAGTGAATCATTAGGAGTGCCTTCTTGGAAGGGCAAAATCTCCACAATTCTGATACAAGTTCCCAAGTTGCCTGAAACTGAGTTCCAGTTTATACTTGCACCAGCAATAGCTGAAATTTCTATTTCTTCCACAGTAGCAGTAGGGAATTCCATTTTTACTACCTTGATTCTTATTTCTTGGAGCTCTTTCTCACTTGGGGAGGAAACAACCACCTGGCCCTGGAAGATTCTAAACCTTTGGGACATGTCATCTGGGGGTGGGGAGGTTTTTTTAAAATGACAGTTAAACCGAGTCAACTCTACCTATAACTGCCAAATTAGACTCCAAACCTAGACTGAGGCATGGGTATTTTTTTCAAAAGCTTCCTGAATGTTCTGTAGTGAGGAATGGGAGCCACCCTGCTAGTCTCATATGTACACAGCTCTGGGCTTCTCCAAGCCCTTTTACTATCTGTGACTCTTTTGAGCCTAATAGCGCCTCTTAAGATAAAGAGGGCAGGAACATAATCCTGTTTGGACAGATAAGGAGACTATCTCAGAGAGGTTACACAGTTTGCTGTAGCCAGATTGGGACCCATCTTGCCTACCTCATTCTGTCCTAGTAGCAGCAGCTGTGAAAGAGCCACCCTGTGCTCCAGCAGCTGGAGACATTGAGCCAAGGGCTGCCTGGCTTCACAGGGCTGGGGCCCTGCCAGGCGAGAGACTACCAGACCCTCCACCCCCACCCAGCTTAATCATTAAGGAAGTGATTTAGGCTGTGTAGGTTTGGTGGCTTTTTAAACCTCACATGCAAAAGAGCTAGTCCAAAACTAGTCTGTATAAAAAGAAATTCAACCACGACCTGAACACAACCTGTGTTTTTATTTTGGTGCATGCTTTCCCAGTCCTTTTCCTGTGCATGTTTCAGTATATATTTGCATATTATATTTCAATCTAATTTACGTCTTTGTCTTTTACACAAATGTGTGTGTGTGTGTGTGTGTTTTAATAAAAGTAAAGTACTACAATATAGAAGTTTTGGAAAAATAGAAAAAAAAGCAACATAACCCCCACCATTCTAACATTTTGCTCTTAAATATTTTATATGCTTTTACTTGCTGCTTACTTATTGTAGTTGTAATAATAGTGTATGTATACTATATTGTATAATGTTAAATTTTATCACAAGCTTTGTTTCCATGTTGTTTTTACATCTGCATAGCATTCATTGAGTGAATGATCCATTATTTATTATTTGGGGACATTAAAGCTGTCCTCAGATGGCAGGCTTACCCACCTTGCTTTTGCCCTCAGGAAGTTTTTCACCATCTACTCTCAGGAACTAGCATGCCGTAGTCAAGATGAAACGTATCTAAGCAGCCCTATTGCCTCCTTTGGTAATTCAGGAAGCTTAGACGGGCTTGTATGGTTGTTCTCATTAGGATCCTTAGCTTCAGTCCCAGAAGGGACTCAGAGTTTTGACCGAATTAAACTGCTGATGAGTTGGGTAGAGATGGTTTTTCCTTAGAGTAAACTCTTAACCAGAGTACCTGCATTTAGCTGCTTATCTTGAGAGGGATATGGGTAAACTGGCAGACACCCAAAGGTAAATAATGAGAACAATTAATTATGAAGAAGAGGCCCCTGGGACAGGGTATAGGAATTAAGATTGCTCTGTCTCTAGAGAAGGCTGCTTCCTCAATAAGTTTACAAGTCTCTCTGGCCTTTGTGCACAGAGATTATCAGCTAGCTCCTCTGGAAATGGGCTGTGCAGGAGGCTGCTGGCAGCAAAGGCTTAAGCATTGTCCAGGTATCCAGCTTTTGTCCCAGCCATGGCTACAGCCAACATATTCCGCGCTTGGCCTTTTTGTCTGTCAGCTAACACCTGTCAGACTTCCCAGCATCAGCAAGAGATTGAAATGAGATGATTTGTAAATAATTAGAAGCTTTGGAAACTTTGAGGGTGCTCCGCAGACCTGGAGAAGTCTTGTTTTGTTGATGCTGCCAGGCATTTTGCTGAGCACCTGCTCTAAGCTAGGCACTGGAAACAAACCTGAACAAGGCAGGCCCAGCCCCTGCCCCTCTGGTGCTTGCTGCCCCGAGGATCATTGTTTCTGGTGGTCCTTGTTCCCGACCACATCATTCTCTCCTCCCCACTGACTCTCCAAGCTCAGTCTTCTCCCTGTATGCTGAACCTCCTCTGATTTTATCATGGTGTCACATGTATCCCTCCACACCTCAGGAGGGATTGTGGTTAGGCAAGAAGGTGTTAGGTAACCAGGGCTCTGTTTCACAGAACTGAAGGGATGTCCCATTTGCTGCTGCTGAGCCTTCTCGGTAGCTTTGGTGCTGAGCAAGTCCCTTGAGGTAAATTGCAAAGGTTCTAAAAGGAAATTGAGGGAAAAAATGATCTCCACCCGTAAGGGACAGTTGGAGGAAGAGGTTTGCCTACCTGGCCTGGACATCAGAGATACCTCACGCTGTACTGATGCCATCCCTGCAATGGACTTCCCACTTCTTGTTTCAGCTCCAGGGCCTGCTAGTCCGCGAAGCGAGTTCCCTCACCAGGAGTGATTGGACAGGGCTGGAGGATTAGGACAGAGTCATGATTTCCCTTTTGGGGTGCTGAGGGTCATGGACAACGTTGGCCACTCCACCACCTCAGTTATGGGCAGAGCCAAGCCCTGGCATTGTTTTGTCAATTGGTCCTGCAGCAGGGGCCCCTGCTCACCCCCTCCTCCCCCCCACTTAGTGCCCAACCCCTTTCTGTCTCCAGATCATCGATCCCAAGATGCCTCGGGAGGGCCTCCTGCACAATGGTGTCCCCATCCCTGTCCCCCCGCTGGACGTGCTGAAGCTGGGAGAGCAGAAACAGGCAGAGGCTGGAGAGAAGCTCTTCCTTGTCCTCTTCTTTGACAACAAGCGCACCTGGTGAGTGATGTACCTCGGCGGCTGCCCCAGCAGCTGTCCTCCGTTGCCATGTTAGTAACGTAACATTTCTACGCTGGCTGCTAGCGTTGATAGTGAGGGGGTCCCAGATGGAACTCCCTGGGAAGCACTCTGAGGTGGAGATTTGCATCAGGAAACAGACTAGAGGGATGAGAAGCGCAGCACTGGGCAGAGGAAGAGGTGAACTGCAAGTGCACTTAAGATGGAAGCCTCAGCTTACCCTCTGGGGAGCATGGGAGAGCTGTGGGGCATTGGGACTGTATCTTTGTTCCTTTATGTCCCCTCATCCCTGAATGCTGGCTGCTCCTGGAGAGACCATGACCTTGGGCCAAGCAGCTCCCTTGGTGGATGGTTCCTAGAGAGGGACTCAGCTGAGAGCCGTCACCTGCCAGCACCCCCAGCAGCTATGGGAACACGAATCTCAGTCCTGAGAGATATCTGGGCACTGTGAATCCTCTACCAGGGACTCACTTGCCATGGTTTATGAACACCTTAGGGGTTTTCTTAGCACCAGGAGGAGAGTGCTGTCACCTCTGCTTTTATAGAACAAGGAGGTGGAATTTGCTGATTAAAAACAGTGATAGTAAGAGCTGCCATTTATTGAGTCATCACTCCATGTCCTTCCTTATGCAGATTGCTTTGCATACACAATCTCATTTATTCTCATTTAAATCCTCATCCCCTCACCATCCCTTTTTTATAATAGGAAGCTGAGACTCAGAAAGACAAGACCCCGTAGCCAGAACTGAGGTACAAACCAAGATCTGACTCTGAAGGCTATGCTCTCAGCCACATGTTAGAGAGCCGCTGTGGGGGCAGCAGGCGTGTGCGCGCGCATACACACACACAAACACACACACTGCAGGTCCCAAGGAGATCCATGGATTCCTGGCATCAGCTCTACTTCCTAAACATAGCTCCACTTCATAGCCAAAACTCCCTAGTTCCCCAAGACATGTAAAGATCAGAGCAGAGTGAGGGCCCAGGGAAGGATCTGGCTGCCAAGTAGGTCCCATGCTTCCCCCAAACCCTGCACACTTGCTGCCCTGTCCCACCTGGTTCTTGGTGGCTCTTGCATGAATTTGTCCCAGTCTGCCTTCCTCTGCTGTATACCCTCCCTCTAGCCTTTCCTGTCCTGGGCAAGTGGGCCCAGAGGAGCCCCTGTGGGGTCCACCACAGCCCAGCTTTTTAACTGTGCTTGCTTTTTAGGCAGTGGCTTCCAAGGGATAAAGTTTTGCCCTTGGGTGTGGAAGATACTGTGGACAAGCTCAAGATGCTGGAAGGCCGCAAGACCAGCATCCGCAAGTCAGTGCAGGTGGCCTATGACCGCGCAATGATCCACCTGAGCCGAGTCCGGGGGCCCCACTCCTTCGTCACCTCCAGCTACCTGTAAAGATGGGGCTGGGCTTGCTTCTGCCTGCCCTGCCTCGCCTCCGTCCCGTGTGGCAAAGAGAAGCCTCTTCTGTCCCAGCCAGATGTATGGCTGGCAGCTTCCCACTCATGGCAGGCCAGGGACTGGACTGTGTCCTCACTAAGGGCAAGGCCCCAGTTTTGACCAATAACATGGTTCCCCTCGAGGGCCTGCTGTGTGCCAAAAACTCCCACCTGAGGTCCCTCAGGGGCTATTCCACTGCAGAACCACTTAGAAGTAGAAGCAGCTGTGGGGCTTGGGCCCAGCAAGGAGATGGACCTGGCCCAGAAGGCGAGAGGTGCTGGGCTCCTTTTCAAGGGGCTGCCTGGCTCCTCCAGCCCCCTCCCAGCTAACTACACCTCAGGGCAGGCGAGGTTCTGACACTGATCCCAGAGACGCTGTGGATGTGCCAGGGTCCCTCGGGGAACCCCACTGAGCTCCCCCTCTCCTCGCCACCCGTCCTCACACCCGTCTCATCTTCATACCCAGGCCCAGTCTCTCTTCCCCTGTCCTTTCCTTACTTTCTCTCGTGCCAAACTGACAGAAACATCACCAAAACAGTCTTTTTCTTTAAAGTCTCATTCCCCTCTTGGTCAGCTGCTATGCTAGGTGGTTGTCTCTGCCAGGCCTCTCAGGGTGCAGGCAGAGGCCAACTCACCTTGTAAGAACCCCATCCACCAGCACGCCCTCCCTACGCCCACAGACCTCTGCTGCTGCTGACATGGCTGAGCCTGGCCTTCTGAGCCTGCCCTGAGGTGGAGGAAGGGCCCATCCTGCCCTCTCCCTGTCTTGCTGTGTTGTGGGCCCTATCAGCAGACCAGGCCAGCGGTGCAAGTATCCATCTGTCCACTTCAATGAAAGGGCGTTTGGGGTGGCACATCAGCTGGGTGTGCCCTCTTCCTCCTCCTATCTCCTTTCATGGGTTTTTCTTTTTCTGCAACTGCAGCCTTAAACCTCTCTCCACCACAGTGGCTGGCATGGCGCTACCCTGGTACATCCCTGCCTGCGCTCTGCCCGACTGACTCCTGCTGCTAGGGAATGCAGCCCTTTTATTTCATACCCTGTCTTCTTCCCTCTTCCTCTTCAACTTTCTCTCCACCATCACCTTCTCAAAAATGGAAGGGAAAAAAACAAAACAAAACTGTGAATGGGGAATGCTGACTGACAAACCAACGCAGCTTTCAGAGCTGCGTTTGTTCTCTGGACTTTTCTTTTCTCCTCTTAAGCACCAAAGTTGCGGGCCAGCTTGCAGGCCACTGACCGCCATGTTGATTTTTAACTTGACGTTCTTTTTAATTGTTTTAAATTTTTCATAGGGGAGTTTTGGACAAAACAAAGTCACTGGGGAGATCACTGCCATTTTTACACACTCAACTTTTTAAAAATACAGCCAACCACACACCAACTTCTTACACATTTGGGACATGAGCCAGAGTTTAAAAAGGGAACCAACAAAACTCTCTAACATAAAGGATGGGATTTTGGATTTTGTACAATAGTAAACAATACAGCATATGGCTAGGGAAGGACATGGTGTATATAACTGTAAAATACTGTTCTAAATTATTCAGGCCTATACTTTCCATTACTGGAGTCCTCCATTGTGTGGCCACACAGTGTGGTTTATTTAAAGGAGCCGACGCGTCCCCTCTCCCCAGGTAATTGGTCAGCTGTGGACTCTGTGACCTTTGTCTAAACCTGTGTTGTAAGATCTCGGGGCTTTCTCCCCCACTCCCCCCTTTCCATGTCTCTCTTTCTTCCCCCAATGCTTTCTCTTCTTAATCTATTTTTCACTCTCTGAATCCTTCAGTCTCTCTCTGAGTCTCATTTTTAAAAATGCTCTTTTAGAACGCGAAACGGCTCAGATCCTGCTGTGGCATGGGGCCTATGTGTCTCTGTCGCGTCTGCTGTGAAGCACATGATGCTCTATTTATTGTAGAAAGTGACTTTATTTGCTTTCTAGAATTGTTTATAACAGATGGTATAAGAGAGGTAATAAACAGAGAAAATCTATGCCTGTAAAGAATACAAAAGTTAATTTTACCTACTATAATATGACTGTCGGAAACTTATTTTCTCTCTGAGAAATAAATGTTCTAATGGGCAGCAGTTGCTGTGCTGTGTTTGTAATCAGTGGGGGCCTTTTCTTCCCAGCTGCTCCTCAAAAGGCCAGAGCCCTTAAGAATGGGGTTGTCTGGCTTTTGCAGGCCCCTGGCTAGAGAGGGCTCTGCCTCTGGGACCTCTGGGTAGGGGTGCAGATGGATTCTGACCATATTTCCCTCCCAGATAGTACCACCTTCTGAATGCTGAGGAAGGGCCAGCCCACCTTCCCACATCTTGGCTTCTCTGTGGCCATTTTCTTTTAGGAACTCTACTCATTCACTGGAAGAAGTGGCCACTTTGACACCTTTGGCACCTCTTTGCCAAGCTTGCTGAATTTGAGACGCTGAGATGCTCACCTCCTTTGCCACGATTGCTGCTCCATTCTGTGGATGGGCAGCAGCCCAGCTCTTCTTAGATCCTTGAGCCTACCCGGCCCTCATTGCACAGAAACAAGGAAACAGGCCAGCAGGAGTAAAAGACTTGACCAAGACCTGCCAGCTAAGCTGTGGTGGCACAGTCCTAAAACAAGGATTTGGCCAGAGCTTCTCCTGGGCGCCACAGCATTTTGAGGGTACAGTGGCCTATTGTGTACCATGCTCCCTATTCTTGGTGACTGTGGCCCCTGCCTTTCTGGAAAGGGACATCGTGGAAAACAAGCAGCAGGAGGGTTCCCAGGGACAAGCTGCTTGGTAGCTGGATCTAGAATAGTTTTCCCCATCCCATTCTCTGGGCCTGCCCAACTCCTGTGCTTGTCCTTGTCTGTGGCATGGCAGAGGACATGGGTCTAGACCTCTATGACCTCCTCCACAGGGCCTGTGACTTTTTTCTTTTTTTATACTAGGGATTGAACCCAGGTGTGCTCAACCATTGAACTACATCCTCAGCCATTTTTTTATTTTGCGACAGGATCTCACTTAAGTTGCTGAGGCTGGCTTTGAACTTGGGATCCTCCTGTCTCAGCCTCCCGAGCCACTGGGATTACAGGTGTCCGCCACCACACCTAGCTCGAGCCTATGACTTAACACTGAGGTTACTAATGTGTAAAAATTACCAATTTAGTTTAACATTGATAAAGTGTCCCCATTGTGTTGATAATCCTTGTACTGCAAAGATCCACACCCCTGGTCTCAAGATGCTCCCAACCTGATTATAAGACATTACAGATAACTCTGAATGAGGCCAGAATGAGAGCCCCAGAAGCGTGGAGGAGTTGGAAAAAGAGTAATGAATGCTTGCGGAAGACGCAGCAATTTGGGGTTGGGGATTTAGCTCAGTGGCAGAGTGCTTGCCTAGCACAAGGCCCCGAGTTCAGTCCTCAGCCCTGAAAAAATAAAAGAAGAAGCAATTCAAGAATTCAAGCCTTGACAAATGGGTTAGAAAGCCCTTGCTTATAAATCATTTTAAATTACAAAATGGTTATATTTAATGAAATTATGAGATCATCCTATAAAAATTTTTTTAAAGAGAGAGGGACAGGAGAATTTTATTCAGTTTTTCACATGGCTTTTGTTGCTTTGAGACTTCGTTGTGTACGTGGTGCTGGGGTTTGAACTTACATCCTCGTGCATGCCAGGCAAGCTCTGTAACTGCTGAGCCTCCCCTCCAGCCCCCTATAAAATACTTTAGAAATGAAAGGGCAAGTGGCCACAGAGGTGGGATTTTAATAGGCATCCCTAAGAGGAGACAATATAGATGGATGAAGCAGGAAGGTATTGTGTATATTCCAACTCCAGTAACTGACCAAAAACCCATTTGTTAGGTGGTGAGGCAGTGCATCAGGCTTAAAAGTCCTGTCACTCACTGGCTGAGTGACCTTGCACATGATAGACAACCTCCCTGAGCCTCTCCGACTGATACAGTAGAGGACCCCAAAGACAGGGCAAGGCGTTAGTGCGTGGTAGGTGACAGCATTCGTTGAAAGAACTTAGCAGGGAAAGATGATCAGAGAGGGGGAAGAAGCAAAGGCATTAAGGCAGGGTTGCTGGGTAACTGAGGGATCAGGGAATTTAGGGAGACGGAGGGGTGTTTGTGTTGCCTGTGGAACATCTGAGAAAAACTAGCATGCAGGTGGGAGTTGGGCCTGGAATTCAAGAGAGCGGTACAGATGACAAGGGGCCAGGCACTGGAGCCCACCAGGGCAGTTAACAGAATGGCCAAGGAGAGAGGAAATGATGAATAGCCCTGAGGAAAGTTCCGTATGGTGGGGAGAGGGGATGGAGACAGCACCCTCAGAGGGCCCTGGTCCCCCATGGAGTGCCCCTTGGAGAATTGGCAAGCCCTAAGGTGGGGAGGGAGGAGACCCGCCAGGTATGCTCAGCATCACAAAGCAGGAAAAGAGAGCAGCACCCAGCTCTGTCCACAGAAACCTGTTCAGAGCCCTGCAGGTGGACAAACACGTCCTTCATGAGCTCTGCTCGTGCTGTGATTAAACTTCATGGACTTCAAAGGATATGACATTGAAGCATGGAGTGGGCAAGTCTGCCTTGGAACAAAGAATCCTGCTTTCCTAAGAAGTTTGAAAATGTCACTACGCCGGGCACCGTGGTGCACAACTGTAATCCCAGCCACTTGGGCTGCTGAAGCAGGAGAATCGCAAGTTAGCAAGACATTTTCTCAAAATAAAACATAGAGGGGGCTGGAGCGGTGGCTCAGCGCTTACGGCGCTTGCCTCACGTGCACAAGTACACTTGTTCCAACCCCAGCACCACGTACCCAACGAAGTGTCAGAGCAACGAAAGCCATGTGAAAAACTAAATAAAATGGATTCTCCCTCTCTCACTGTCCCTCTCTCTTTAAAAAGAAAAATAAAAGTAAAAAATAGAAAGGAGTGCAGAATGTAGCTCAGTGGTAAAGTTCTCTGCATTTAATCCCCAGTAACAAAAGTAACAAATAAAGTTAGAATATCATTAAAAGCATTTGCCGGAGCGGTGGCTCAGTGGTTACAGCACTTGCCTGCCATGCGCAAGTACACGGGTTCAAACCCCAGCACCCACTTACACAACTAAGTGTCAGAGAAACGAAAGCCTTGTGAAAAACTCAATAAAAACTGATTCTCTCTTTCTCTCTCATACTGTCTTTCTCTCTTAAAAAAAAAAAAAAAAAAAAAGCATTTGCCGGAGCTGGAGAGGTTAGCTCAGCGGTCACGGCGCTTGCCTGGCATGCACGAGGGCACAGGTTCAAACCCCAGCACTACCTACACAAGAGTGTTGAGCAACAAAGGCCACATGAGAAACTGAATGAAATTGCTTCTCTTTCTCTCTCACTGTCCCTCTCTCTTTAATAAAAAAGAAAGAAAAAAAAAGCATTTGTCAAAAACTGGCCAGCTTGACCCCTTCCATTCCTGTTAGTTGGTGTTAACATTGGGTGTGAGTTTGCCTCTCAGAAGGGCTCTCCTGACCTGGCTTGGCTCTGAGCCTTGCTGTTGAAGTGGCAGAGGACTGTGAGGCCTTGACTAGCTCCAGGTCTGCAGGCCTCCAGCAACGCCTTTGGAAAACCATCAGTCATGCTCATCTCTGGTTCTGCCAGCTGCAGCCAGTCTGGTCTTTACCAGAGTCGAGAGGCAGGAAGGAGGTCTTCAGAGGAGGGCAATGGTTTCTTTAAAACATGGGGCAGAAATTCCTCACTCACTGTGCAGTGGTGGGAGAGGGGCCTGGGAGGTGTGTGTGTGCTGGGCCAGAGCTGGCAGGGAGCTGACTCCTCTGCACATGGGGCCTCGTGCTTCCCAGTCCTCTTCAAGGGTAGCAGCTGATGATTGGGGTGGACCCAAGAGAAAAAAGTGCTAAGGAGAAAGTAAGAACTACCCTTCTCCTAACCTCCCAGAAATAAACACTTCTACTATTTCGATGTAATTCCTGAGAGTCTCTTATAGTCTCCAGTTGTATTTTGGTTTCTTGAACAGGGTGGCTGAGAAATCTGCTCCTTCTCCAAATGACTAGGATGTGAGTCTCCAGGCCTCCTCTGCCTACAGGCTGCTCCTCACTTGCTGTGTACGATCAACAAAAACATGCCAAGCCGGGTGCGTGGGCACACGCCTGTACTCCCAGCAGCTCAGGAGGCAAGTTCAAAGCCAACCTCAGCAAATTAGTGAAACACTGTCTCAAAACAAAAAAGGATGGGGATGTGTCTCAGTGGTTAAGTGCCCCTGGGTTCAATCCACGGTACCAAAAAATAAATAAATAAATAAAATAAACTGGACCATGTCAAACATTATTTTCCTTTGCTTTGTTAAAGTACCGGTAGTTTCCATAGCATTTGAAATCAGATGGATGCAATAATCTCCATCCCAACAACTTTGCGGTTAGATCCATTTTCATGGGAGTAAGTCCTAGAACAAATTCTGCTCCATGTCCATGTCTCTGAATAAGGAGGCACCAAATGACCACATAATTCTTTGACTTGAGAAGTTTCCACCCTGCCCTTGGATGCAGCCACCAGTGTCAGGGACAAAGGGTCATTCCCAGGTGGGCACAACACTTCTGAGAGCAAGACCAGGGGGCCTGGGTGGTCAGTATGGAAGCAGGAGCAACTGGGTTTTTGTTTTTTTAGGTACTTTACCTTAAGTTGAGTGTCCATGAATTTTATATGGAAGCCATAGATGCAACCTCCATGCAGATCAAAATACCAGGTAGTAGTAGGCCATGAGCAGTGAAATGCATGGCAGAGTCACAGGTTTACTATAAGTTACTGCTAAGGTTTCTTCAAGTTACTGCCAAGGCAAATGAGTAATTTGTAACAGAAAGCCTGTAGAAAAAAATTTAAAAAGTAAAAGAGATGGGGGGAGTGCCTCAAGAAAGGTGTATTAATGGGACTCTTTTTTTTTTTTTTTAAGAGAGGGACAGTGCGAGAGAGAAAGAATCAGTTTTTATTTCGTTTTTCATGCGGCTTTCGTTGCTCCAACATGTGTGGGTGGTGCTGGGGTTCAGACCTGCATACTCACACATGCCAGGCCAGTGCCGCAATTGCTGAGCCTAGAACTCACTTGACAGGGTCCGTTCAGGTTGGTGGGAAGCTAGGAGTCACGACTGTGGGTGTCTCCATTTGTCTGGGAAGGAAGACTCCTGTAGTAGCACAGGCGCACTGAGGTCACTTCTGACCGGTGCTGACCCCAATGCCCACTTTAACATGGGGTGGACTTCTGGATGAAGCCACCTGCATAGGACGGCCACCATGACAGTTCCGGAGAGGACCAAGGAAGATCAAGGATTGCACGGCCCGTTATGAAGGAGTTGAACACCTGATTGGCGAAGGCTGCTGGAGGAGGACCCCAGCCCCGGGAAGCATCATGCAGTAATGAATTTGAAGGCAGCCTGACTCCTTTGTCATTCTCTGCTCAGAGACGCCCCACTCTCTTGGGAGTGCTGTCTGCAGGAGCCTGACTCGGCTTCTACTTTACTTTCACTAATAATAAAGTTCTCTCGCATGGCTTTTGGTGTCTGACTTTCAATTTTCTTTCATCAGAACACAAGGACGAAGGTTTGGAATTTCAGGTACCTGTTCTTCTGTGACAAAAATATACAATGTTGGGCTGGAGCAGTGGCTCAGCTGTTACTGCACTTGCAGTAACAGTTCATTCCTTCTTTCTCTCTCACTGTCTCTCTCTCTTAAAAAAAAAAAAAAAAAAAAAAGAGTTTAGAATGTTCCCAGGGCCCTAGAAGTTTCTTCGTGCCCTTCCCGAGTCAATACCCCTGCTTTAAAGGTAGCCAACTGCCTGCTGATAGATCAGCACGCAGGGGCGCGTCTGTGTCCGGCTTCCTTCAGGCAGCGTCTTGTTTCTGAGCTCCGTCCTCTGGGACATGCAGCTACAGTTTGGTTTTGTAATAATTTCTGAGCAGCATTCCATTTATTCATTCTCCTGCGATGGGTGTTTCCCGTCTGGGGCTATTAGGAAGGCCCTGCTGGGGGCTTTCCTACACGTGTCATTTGGTGGATGTCAGTGCATCCCCAGGAGTGGAGTCGTCAGGTCCTGAGGCTTCAGGACATTCTGGCAGTTTCCCATTGTTGTTCAGTTTCCACTCGCTCTGCAGCAGAGGCCAGAGTCCCACTGTTCCTCCCCTGCGGCACACAGCGCCCTTGCCGGGGCATTTGCTCTCGACCTGGCTGTAAATGGTTTCCACTAAATTGCAGCGCGCGGCTGTTCTCCCTTCTTCCCTCACGCACTCCCCTGCTCCGGGATGCTTTTCAACTAAAGGGACTGGTGGGGATTCCTGCTGGGACGGTCCACAGCCAGGTGTGTGCACTCAGCCTCTCTGCCCTTGGCACTCATCTCCAAACCCCTGCAGCACCAGATGCCTCTATGGGCTCTTAGCAAAGTAAGGTCATGCTGGACCATCCCTGGTTCAGAGTGTACAGCCCTCGCCTGGCCTCCACTGGGCTCTGAGCTGTCCTAGGCCTCCTGGGGGGCAGAAGGCATCCCAGCCCATCATGTCCAAATCCTTCTCTGCCCACAGGCCAAGGCCCCGGGTTCCACCATTAGTGCTTCATGCCTTTACCTCTCAA
Source organism: Aplodontia rufa (assembly GCA_004027875.1). Lineage (NCBI taxonomy): Eukaryota > Metazoa > Chordata > Mammalia > Rodentia > Aplodontiidae > Aplodontia > Aplodontia rufa. The sequence continues at coordinate 1,338 of PVKS010014156.1, read as the reverse complement.
AGCCATGAGCCCTGGGGTTGTGCCAGCGACCCCGGTCAGAGTGGGTCTGTTTCCCTGCAAGGGATTGGCAACCCAGGCTGAACAAAGGCAGCGTGAGCAGGCGAGGAGGAACTTCAGCAAGGACACTCAGTCCTTGAGGGGAGGAGGAAAGAGAGGAGAGGACCCACTGCTGCTGGCTGACCTTGGGCCACAGCCACACATTTCAGAGTCAGGGACGAGCAGGCGCAGATGACTCTGAAGTGACTTCAAAGGACTCCCTCACATCTCTGGTGGCATGAAGGCCGCAGATAAGAAGGCAGGGCTGAAATGGGAGCTTTGAAAGCTCTGGACGCAGGAGATGGTGCATCCAGGGTCAAGCTGAGCCGCTGCTGGAAGCTGGCCTTGCCGTCAGGAGCATCATGGAGGACTGGGCTGGGGGTGAGGTCACCGGTGTCCCGGGCTGGCCGCAGGGCCTGCTCTCACCTGTGCCTCTGGACACACTCAGGTAATAGCAGTGGGAGCCCCAGGGCCAGTCCTGCTCCTGCCCCTGGGACCAGCACGTGGCTCCTCCCTCCACCCTGCCGCTGGCCCTCCCCTTGTTCTTCCTCCCTCTCCCAATCTTCTCTTTACATTGCGTGACTTTTAATTTCAGTCTGTGATGTGCTTCAGAAATCCAAAAGCTCAGGAAAGCCTCCCTCCCCATCCTCGGCCGGAAGCCACCGACCTCACCAGCCGCATATGCGACCTTGCGAGTTGCTTTGGTGTCACGCGTGTGCGAGTGTCTCCTTTCTGTGGATGTCGTCACATCCTGTGCACACTGCTCTGACCCTCAGTTTTAAACATTGATTTTATTAAATATTGAGCAGACATAAAAAGAGTAATTATAAGACACATATAAATTTAAAAACACCCACAATACTACGAACCCGTCTGGTTTCTACAATCTGTTCTAAACTAAGAGGACTAACTTTTCTCCTTTTTCTTCTCTCTTCCTTTCTCCCTACATTTTTTTCTTTCCACCCTTTTCTTCCTTCTTCTTCTTCTTTTTTTTTTTTTTTGGTAGGTTATGTTGCCCAGGGTGGCCTCTAACCCCTGGCTCAAATGATCCTCCTGCCTCAGTTTCTCCAGAGCTGAGACAACAGGAGTGCCCCACTGGGCCTGAAGTCAGGCTTTTAAAAATTCTCTACGTGGAGCTGAAGTGGTGGCTCGGAGGTCACAGCGCTTGCCCGGTATGCGCTAGTACGCGAGTTCAAACCCCAGCACCACGCACACAGCTAAGTGTCAGAGCAACGAAAGCCATGTGAAAAACTAAACAAAACTGATTCTCTCTCTCACACTCTCTCACTGTCCCTCTCTCTT
>PVKS010014155.1:0-49008 GCA_004027875.1 Aplodontia rufa | reverse complement strand
AAGTGCAGACCCAGTCTGCAGACCCTGTGGAGTAGGACCCTGCCCACCTTTCTGACACCCCCCTCTATTCCTGCTCACTCGCTCCATCCACATTGAATTGATTTCCTGTTTCTCAGAAACAGCTGGTTTGCTCCCACCTGGCAAACCATTTGTGTCCCCAGCTGTTGTCTCACTGGCTCTGCCTCAACACAGAAGACTCGCTCAAAGCTCCAGACAACCCAGCCCATGAGGTCCCACTCCTGTCATCCTTATTCACATCACTGCTTTATTTTCTCCAAGAATTAATCATTTCCCAAAAGTAACTTTTTAATTTTTCTTTGTTTGTCTATCTCCTATGGTTAGCCAAACTTTAGGGGTTTAGAGCAATCTTTCAGACAGCCTCATCCATGCAAAACTTGTGACACTAAGTACGAGTGAGTTTCCCCAGACTCCCCTTTGATACAATACTTGGTAGAAAGACTCACAAAACTCACTGAAATCTATTTGATTCATGGTCTTGTTTATTACAGGGAAAGGATACAAATTAGGAGCAGTCAAGGAAATAGATGCACAGGGCAGAGTCTGGCAGGTCACATGTGGGACTCTCGGTCGTCTTCTCCCATTGGGTCATGGATGGAGATTCCATGGATTCTAGCTACAATATATATGACATGCAAAGTATTGCCAGCTTGGAGCGGTCACCGAAGTTCTTGTGTCCAGAGTTTTTATTGGGGCTTCACTATGTGGGCATGGTTGATTGAATCATTGCCCTCATGACTGGACTCAATCTACAGCTCCCCCACCTTCCCCAGGGTGGAGTGACATCACCTGACCAACATGATCCACCAGGAGCCACCTGGTTAGCATAAACTATCAGGTGGTGCTTGAGGGACCCACCACAATGACAGAAACAGGGGCTGGAGTGGTGGCTCAGTGGTTTCGGCACTTGCCAGGCTTGAGCAAGGATGCAAGTTCAAACCCCAGCACCACGTACACAACAAAGTGTCAGAACGACAAAACGCCACATGAAAAAAAACAAATAGAATTGATTCTCTTTTTTAAAAAAATGACAGAAACACTCCTATCACTGGGGAAGTTCTAAGGGTTTAATAGTCAGTTCTCAGTAGCCAAGACAAAGCCCAGACCTCTTTGGGGGTGAGACCAAATTCCTTACTACACATCTGTCTACCTTCCCACTACAAAGTAAACTTCCAGATTGCAGAGAATAGACTGTCCCATTCTCCATTGTGACCACGGCAGTGTAGACAAATGTTATACACACACACACACACACACACACACCCCACTTCTGTTTTGCTCCACCTATTTGAGGCAAACATCAAATTACATTTCATTTAAAAGCCAAATAAATGACTTTAAATTCCCATCTCATCAATCATGAGCAATTCATCCTTCCCTCCCAGATGACTCCCAGAAGTAGGCCCTCACTGAGGCCAAAGTGATCAGTTACTGTTGTCCTGCCCAAGACAGAGACAAATGAAAATGGAAAGCTTGGTCCATGTGCCAAAAGACCAGCCCTGCAGCTATAGCTGTCCCCACCTCTCAGAACCTTTGCCTCAGGAGGTTCACAAGTCCTTCATCAGGCCCTACACCCTTCAGGAAACACCCTGTGGTCTGTTCACCAGAGCCGGAGTAACCTAGGCTCGCCAGCAGCAGCAATCAAGCCAGCTTTATAGGCTCCAGGCTCCGGGGGAGGTGATGGGTCTTTCCCCAGGGTTCTGCTTAGCTCTGTGTGCTTCATTCATGCTTAGCAGGCCTGAGTTCCAATGCTGAAGCTCTTTGGGGACACAACATTCTCAGCGCACAGCCCATGCAGCCTTTTCCCCCAGACCAGGACATGGGCAAACAAGAGTTCCACTTTCTTTCAGTCTATAGGAGACAACTCCTTTGCTTTTCCTTTCTCTGCCACCAAGGCTTCCACCAGTCTATGAGACCTTGGACCTCAAGTGACAGCAATGTGCTCCTCCTTGCTCTGAAGGATTCGTTGATGTCTTTATAAATTAATGGAGGCAAAAAGATCCTGGGGAATCCACCACCTAATTTCACCCACCCCAATGTCTCAGCTTTAGGCTCTTGTGGAAAATGTATTACATTACACTCTTCTTCTAGAATGAAGGCCTTACATCTACTACCTAAAGGAAGTATGCAAGTGATTCCTCCCAGAAAAGGAATCTGCTTCTAGGTAAAACAGAACTACAGCAATTTTTAAATAACTAACGCACCAAGACTAAGCAAGTATGCAGAGAAGCCTATAAGGAGGAATGGTCACGAAAATATTGGCATAGGTTATTTCTGGGTAGTAATATTTCAGGTGATGTTTGTTTTCTTATCTATACTTTCTCTACCATTAGAATATTTTATAATAAATATTTAGCACTTTATAATTAAACTATAAAGGTTTTTGATGTTGAAGAAAAGAATTGCAATGATTTATCAGGGTGAGCAGATGATTGAATCATCAGAAACCCCCAATCATCGGGCTGGAGTGATGGCTCAGCAGTAGAGCACTTGCCTGGCATGTTAGAGTACCCAGGTTCAAACCCCCCAGCACCACATACACAACTGAGTGTCAGAGAAACAAAAACCATATGAAAAAAATAAATAATATTAGCTCATTCTCTCTCCACCCACTTTTTCCCTCCCCTGCTCTCTCCACCCCCTCTCTCTTTCCCTCTCTCTCTCTCTCCCCCCTCTTTTTCTCTTATAAAAAAAGAGAGAAAGAGAGAGAAGCCTGAGACCATGGTGCCATACCATCCTAATGTCCTTGCTTGATTGAGACCCCGTGTTGTTTCATTATGTATAGATTCCTTTTCATCCCCAGTCTTCACTCCTGTTCTCCTTGACTGGAAACTGTTCTGCTATATTTGACATATATCTTTATATCTGAGAATTCTCTTATCAGGTATACAGTACTGTTTTGTGTGAGTATATATTTTCATTTACATAAATGTTCTTACATATCGATCCCCCTATCAGATGGTCACACACACACACACACACACACACACACCTAGAAAGATAAGAATTTATATTTGGAGTCCCATATAAAGGATAGAGTCTGGCACCAAGGGACAGCACAAGAAAATATTTATTGTAATGAATTATTATTACCACTGTTTCCCAAAATCTCACCTTTTCTGAACTTCAGTAACAATCCATCCCCCCAGTTCCTGCCTCTTAATCTCTTCACAGACGCCTCCTTTCTTCCCATGCTTAACTGCAGGCCTCACCTAGCACTTTGCCCTGATTTCCCTTGTGCCCTGACTCTACCTGACCCACCGCAATCGTAGGTATAGCTGGCTGTCCCCTTCAAACCCATATCAAAATTTAGTTGCCATTTTAACACTATTAAGAAGTGATAAGGTCATAAGAGCTCTGTCCTCACAGAGGAGATTAATGGATGTCACTATAAAAGGGCAAGGCCGGTTCCCTTTGTCTCTTGGCCCTTCCACCTTCCATCATTCGTGTCTTCCAAAGACTTGGTGTTCAAAGAATCATCCTGGAATCACAATCACCAAACCTGCCAGCCCTTGGTCTTGGACTTTCCAGCCTCCAGAAATGTGAGCCAATACAGTTGTGTTTACTATGTGGTCCTGTAATAGCAGCAATAGCAGCTCAGAACAGACTAAGGCAGGTGTTTTCCAAAACTACTTTTTTTTTTTGAGGTACTGAGTATTCATTCAGGGATGCTTAACCTCTGAGCCAAATCCTCATTACTATATATATATATATATATATATATATATATATATATACAGGCACATATACATGCATACACACACCAAGGCTGGCTTTGAACTCACAGTACTCCTGCCTCAGCCACTGGAGCCGCTGGGATCACAGGCGTGCACCACCACACCCAGCCCTCCAAACCTACTCCTTTAGCCTTAACTCCTTTGCCAAGCTATAGGCCTCCGTCTTCATCTAACAGCTGAGAGTTCCATCCACATCCCGCACTCACCATAAAATCAGCACTGTGCTCACCTGCCTGGTGCCTGGCCAACCTTCTGTTTCTCCTTTGTCCTCTCTAGCTACAACAGGTATTTGGCATTCTTCAGAATCTTCAGTCTCATCCTTAGTGAAATGTTCTCTTCTGCTCTTGATGTGGGATAACACCAGATTCTTTAACTGACAGCCAGGGACTTTTCTGGGTGCTGAGAATGTAGGGGTAAGCAAGTCAGAATAATTTCAGAAGACAGAAAATAGGCAAATGAATAAACATTGTTGCCTAGCATGGGTAAATCTGTAAGGGGAGTGAGCAAGACCATGTGGATTGTGAGGGGCTTGAGAAATGGCATCTTGACAGGAGGAGAAAGGTTTTTCTTCTAAAAAGACCCAGGGAAGGAGCAGGCAGTCCAGGTTCGTGGCCAGAAGATCCCAAGGCTATAGCGAGAGAAAGTTTCCCGTGTTCAAGGGCTGGCAATGAAACCTTTGTGACTAGAATTTATTGAGAAGGCAGAACCCACAACTATATGGGGATGAGGGTGAGGGTAGGCAGAGGCCACGTGGAAGACCTCGGAGGTCTCTTGAAACACTGGACTTTTTCCTAAGATGAGAAATTAAAAAGCAGCATTTAAGCCAATGAAGGATCTGACCTGATTTATGCTTTTCTAAGTTCCTTTTCACTGGTGCATGAAGAATGAATTTTGAGAGAGGGGGAGGAGAAGGCCAGAGGCAGAGAAGGAAGACAAGTTCAAGTTCTTTACACCCAACCAGGTAAGAGGTAGCGGCTGCTTAAACTATAAGGAGGCCATGATCGTGGCCAGAAATGAGCCAATTTGAGATGTATGTTGGAGGGACGCCTGATGGAACTTGCTGATGGCCTGGGTATGGAGATGAGGGGAAGGGAAGAATCAAGGATGACTCAGGAGTTCTGGTATAAGCAGCTAGGTGGATGATAATGCCATTTCTTGAATTTGGGACATAGAGGGAGGATTGGAGCCAGCTGGCAATTGGGTACAGCAGAGAATTAAGAGTTTTCTTTTAGACATGCTAAATTTAAGGTTCAAATGAGATGCTGCAGTGATGTCAAACTGACAGTTGGATATAGCAACGTGGGGCTCTATGGGGAAAGCTCTGAGGCGGAGTTCCATTCAGGAGACATCACTGTCGAGGTGGTATTTATGCCGTGGGAATGTACAGATGAACAGACTCTTTGTGGACGAGACAGGAAGAGAAAAGTTCCCATAGCAAGGTCCTGAGGCACTTTAGCATTGAGAGGTCCTGTCTAGAATAAGAAGCCAACAAATTATATGGGAAGCAGAGACCAGTAATCATAGAAAAATTGGGTAGAGTATAATGTCATGAAACCAAGAAAAAAGTGTTTCACAGAGCAGACTGGGGTCAAATATACCAAATATAAATGGAAAACCAACCTAAGGGTTAGCAAACCCCCCATTGGGCTTAGGATAATAAAGAATGAAGACCAATTTTGGTAAAACAGTGCTGTTAGCTAGATCGGAGCAAACTCAACAGTAGTTTATAGGTGAAGAAATGGAAGCAGTATTGTAGACATTAGAGAAAAAAAAACTTGAACTTGTCTATTTCTTGAAAACAATAGAAGCCATATGTGTAAACTTTGGAGCAGAAAGCTTGAACTTGTCTTTCTGCTCTGCCTGCAAATGGGGGTAACAGAGGAGAGGGTTGGAGCACCAAAAGAGGTTTCTGGGAAGATGGAGAGTGATCCAGAAAATTCAGGCGCTGGTGGGAATAAACGTTAAAGAGGGAGGTCTGATGATGTGGGAGACAGACGGAGTCACAAAGAAAAGTGGAGTGGAGGCCCTGACCTTTGACCCCAGGGGGACATTTCCCAACCCAAGAGGAGGAAAGGTAGAGAAAATGACCATGCTGGGGCACACACAGGTGCAGGTAGAGAGCTGGGATTGGGGAGAAATTGGAATTCTCTTTCAGAAATTTCCATTTGTCAAAGAAGAGTGATGTATAGCCACCATGCAGAGCGAGGGAGGCAGAGCTGGGGGGCTAAGGAGCAAGCAGGAATCCCCTTTGGGGGGTTCTCACACACTCTTCCTCCTCCCAGTGCAGATATGAGCATGTAGTGTCTCCTTCTATGCCACCACTATGGCCTCCTAATAGGCCTCCCAAGCCCAGTCACTCCCCAAACCCTTCGTTCTTCACCAACCCACCTTTTGGAGGGCTCCACCTAAGCTGCAGATCTGTTGGGCAGATTTGTGGACTTCACTGCATCAGAGCCAAATCTGGGCCTCCAGAGGCCTCCTTTCTCTGGTCCCACTTCGTCCCCTCTCCCTCTAGCTTTCACTAAACTTCTACAGCCTACTCACTGCTCCTTATGAAATCTCTCACTTTTATCTTGCACCGGCTCTACTTGCCTCTTCGGAAGTCCTACCCATTCTTCAAGATCCAACTGAAATCTTACTTAGTTCAAGAAATGTACCAGATCCTTCCATTAAAATAAATTTTCCTCCCATAGTGCCTTATTGCTTTAAACGTATTAAGAAAGATCAAAGTTTGCTTCCTATTATAAGCCTACTTTGGTGCATGTGTGGGTTTATATGTGTGCTTGTGTCTGTCTCTGAGGAAGGAAGAAAGGAACAAAGGGAAAGAGGAATGAGAGGAAGGAACAGGTGGAGAACAGAGGAAGGAGAAGTGGAGGTGTCTCTGGACCCTACTGGTTCCTCTTGATAGCTTATATACAACTGCTCATCAGCACTTCCCAAAAGGGCAGTTGTGGCGGTGAGCCCCCAGCTTCTCCTGGGCTCGGGTCTTCTCCCCTTTGTGCCTCCATCTTAGAGGCCCAGTAACTGCATCAAATCTTAACAAGCGGTTCCATCCCCAAAAAAGAGCAGTGGGAGGGAGCTGAAAGAAATAGGACAGAGAGATGAAAATGTAATGCTGAAAAATTCACGCTAAAGAAGCACGTGCTCACCCTCCCCTCCTCTGCACCCCATCTGATAGGAATCTGGCAGAGGCTTGGCTTTCCAGGCACATGCGGAGACCATGGGAGGTTCCGCCAAGTCTGTGTGAGGGTGACGGAGAAACCTCCAGGGAGTGGTGCAGAGCCACCTGTGGGCAGGAGCGCAGCACTTGCTTCTGGGGACCTGGGTTGCTGAGAATGAATGGGGGGCGCGGTGGGAAGACAGGGTCAAGCTCCCTCTCTTCGCTCCAGATGCAGTCAGCCTGGCAGGCATTGCCCTCCACAGATCACAGCCCCGTGTGGCTTCCCTCCCTCGTTCCCCTTAGGCATCCTGGCAAGCAGGGCATGACCCTAGGACAGAGCGAGTGGGTGGTCTTGCTCCATTTGCTCCAAGCCTGGAATGGAATTGTTGAAGGAACCGGGCTCCGGTTGCCTGAAAAAAGAAAAGAAAGAAACGATCTCATCTCGTTCCCAGCCCTGGCCTCTTGCTCTGCTCCGAAAGCACTGCAGAGGCTGCGGCCTGATCCATGCTGCGCGCTGATCTATCCAGGCGCTGGGCTTGAGATTCCAGGCAAGAGGCGCCTGCTCCCGGGCAGAGAGGCGGCTCCGGTTGCCCGACTGCGACCCCTGGCGGCCAGCAAGAGACACTCTCCGCAAGGCGTCAGAAGCCAATAGGCTGCTGGACTGGAGGCCTGGTGTTAAAAAAAAGAAACAGGGTAAGAGATCCGCAGCCCCCAGATGGTGCAGGGCGGGAGCAGAATAAAAGGAAAGCCAATTTTGCTTTCTTCCAATATAAACAGGAAAGAATGGAACAATCTGTTGGGGATGGTGGGGGCTGATGAAAGGTGATTGGAGGGGGGAAGATGGAAACGTGAAAAGCTGATTAGAGTTGCAAAGGAATCTGTTTAATATGATGCATACGCAAAACAAGGCTTAGAAGTTTTCCCCTGCTCTGAACCCTGCTTCCTTCATCTTCATTTTAACTAGCAGTGAGCTTTGATCCGATTCTCTTTCATGCTTCTAAACCGGGCTATATTTTGGAAGAGGCATTCACTTAGGGAAATAAAACAGGCTTTGGCAGCCTCCAGTACCTTAAGTAAGAGCCAGTGTAACAAAAGAATTGATGACCTGGTCATTGGAGAGAGACACTGTAAATCCACTATGTCGCTGATGAGCATTGTGACCTTGAGCAATTCACTCAACCTCTCTGAACCTTTTTTCCTTATCCAAAAGTATAAGCAAAATGTACCTCTAAGATTGTGGTGATAAAGAAGCTCCTGCCTCATCTCTCCCACCAGGACAGAGAAGTCATTCAAAAGTGGGTCTTCACTCCCTTTCCTGACAGGAACTTTGAGGCCTGACATCATCCATCAATCTTCCTGACTCCTTCACTCTCCTTCCCATCAGTCCCAGGCCTGATATCCAAGGCTCTCTGCGAGGGGCTCGCACAATGCAGAGGGTCTCCAGAAAAGCCCCGGCCCCTAAGGAGTATTGCCTGGCTATAGAGGCATGGCATGCACACTGGAAAAACCAAATAACAACCAAATTTTAAAAATCATCTTATAGACGGGTAGGTCAATGGGTCGACTGCGAGGCTAGAAGAAGTCAGAGGATGGAAAAGTGACTCGGATGGCCTGGGCCCCAAGAGTTACAGGGAGTGGTCCTGGGGCCTTGAGGCAGTGGGCAGGCTCTGCCTGAACTGGAGGGGCCGATCACACGCAGTTCCATCCAGGGTGGGGCAGGACCCCTGACACCTCAAACTGAAGAGTCTCCTGAGAAACAGATGGGACTAGAGAACATCATGTTAACTGAAGTAAGTCAAACCCGGAAGGCTGAGGTTATACGTTTTCTCTCATAGGCGGAAGCTAGAAAGGAAGAGGGAAAGCAAGGTGGCTCTTCTAAAAATCAAAGGGACATCAGCAGAGGAAAGGGACCAAGAGGTCGGAGTCAGGGAGGGAGCAGGCAAGTGCTGGGGAGGCGTATTGGGCAATTTATACTGTTATATTGTGTGCATGTACACATAGGTAACAACAAATCTCATCAGTACGTAGAACTATAATGCACTAATAAAAATAATGTGGCGGGAGGGATAAGGATGGGTAATTGGGGGGTTCTTGATGGTAAATCTAATTTTCAGAATTTGTATATATATATATTATATTACTTCATTAGAAGCTTGTTTGTTCAACAAATCAATTTCCAAATAAAATTTAAAAAAATAAATTTTAAAAAATAATAATGTGGGGATAAAAAGTCTCCTGAAGTGCTGGGCTATCTTTAGCCCCAGGCCTGGATACTTCTGTAACCTCAGGAAATTACTCCCAACCAAAGACTTTCGCTCTGAGAATGAGGCTACCCAGTGCCCATCTTCAACCCGTTCACAACTGGGTTCCTAGGGATGAGCTAGAGGAGAGAAGAAGGGAGTCTGGTTTTCACGATTTTTTATCCATTCCTTCATCTCTTGCTTACATAATTGTCTATCCATGCATTTATCCATTTGGTCTTTCTCTCAATATTTCACTTAGCAATCGTTATGCACTCTGTGTATATATATAGCACCATGTCCTGTACTATGAAGAGTACAAAATAATTACGCTCTTTCTTTCCTTCTGCCCTAAATGAGTTTCTACCATAGATTACTCAACTTTAAAGACCCTCTTCTTTGTCCCACCTCATCTGTGGGGCCCTATGAGAATCCATGGCTCACTCCAGTGCAGAACCAGGGTCTTTCTTTTTTTTCTAAAGAGAGGACAGTGAGAAAGAGAGAGAGAGAGAGAGAATCCATTTTTATTGAGTTTTTCACATGGCTTTCATTGCTCTGACATTTAGTTGTGTACGTGGATGCTGGGGTTTGAACCCGTGTACTTCCTCATGCCAGGCGAGCGCTGTAACCACTGAGCAACCACCCCAGGCCCCAGAAGCAGGGTCTTAATGACACAGATACCTTTCTTTGATTAGCAGTCCCTTCCCATTGAATCTAATTATTTAGATTTTACAGATCCACCCACCCACTTCCTAACTGGACAAATAGGACTCAGTGTGCTGGTCTCTTAGAAATGGGTATAAATATGCCAACTCTTCCTCACAGGAGTCCTCTGATGACTGCCACAGAGGCTGGTTCCAATCCGTCCCTTGCACTTGCTCACCTCTGGGTGGTCACCTGTTATCCAGTAGCCTTGCTCCCTAGCCTGCTGCCTCTCCTTCCCACTCCTGCCTTCTTGGGATTTGTGACAATCCCTGCTCTTTAAAACATTTTCTGGAGTGCATTTGCGTGTCTTTAGTGGTGGCAGAATGCTGTATAATTATCTCCCAATCCATCAGGCTCCTTAACAGGCAAATGCCTTTTTTTTCCAATAAGTTTCTCTGGCTGAGGCACCAATAGGCCTTGTTGCTACGGAAACCAGAACGTTTCTTCCTCTATTTTAATGGTATGTTGAAAGCACCGCGTGTGCCTGCGCACACATGGTGGCTGCTGCTTTTTCAGCTCATTTTTTTTTCCTTCCCTACCTCTGCTGACCCATCTGGCAATCTACTTACATCACGTGTGGCAGAACGGGTCCCCCTTCATCCACAGTCCTGCTTGTCCCCTTCCTGCCTTTCCCCCGCCTCACCTCCCCCTACCCTTCCATCTGCTGTCCTCCGCTGCTTAAAAAGGCATACCAGTTGGCTCCGCGTGAAATCTAAGAGGGAGAGGGAAATTCAAGGTAATTGTGCAAACAAAGCTTTGCAAAAAAACACTTGACCAGCCAGGTGTTTCCTGCTGGAAGACTCCTGGCTGTGCTTGGCCATCTTCCTACCATAGGGGCTACTTCAGAGGAGGAGAGAGGATGGAGGGGGAGCGCAGGTCAGTGCGGAGCGAAGGGAGAGCTCATCCGCCAGGCACCATCTGCTGCCCAGGCTCCAGGGCATGAGGAAAGCACCTTGCCGAAGTCCCTGGTTTGATTCAAGGACTGTTGGAGGTGGGCAGGCTCTGTTGATTGTTATGGTTTAGAGATGAGGTGTCCCCCCAAGAACGTTCATGTTAAGTAATGCAGGAATGTTTATGGGTTAAATGATTGCACTGTGAAAACTGTGACCTGATTATTCCATTGGAAGGGTTAATAATCTGAATGAGCTACCAGGTGGGGTGGCTGGAGGAGATAGATAGGGGGATATGTCCTTGAGGTTATAGATTTTGTCCCCATGGTTCCTCTTGCTCTCTCTGCTTCCTGGATGCCACGAGCTGGGCAGCTTTTCTCCACCATGTCCTTCTTCCATGATGTTCTGCCTAACCTCAATGGAGTTGGCCGACTATGGGCTGAACCTCTGAAACCAAGAGCCCAAAATAAACTTTCCCTCCTCTAAGTTGTTCTTGTCATGTGTCCCGGTCACAGTGATGAAAAGCAAACACAGAAACTTACTCGATTGTTCATTTATTCAGCAAACTGTCCGAACACACATGCCAGACACTGTTCTAGGCATTGGGAGACAGATGCCCCTGTCCTTCACAAGTGTGACCTGCTCTCTGATCATTGCCAAGACAGCATGGTACGTGTGAGAGGAAAGGTACATGTGGACTCTCGAGTAAGACAAACTGAAGTTTGAGCCACCATTTCGTAGCTGAGACCCTGGGTAAACGGCTAAGGCTCGGTTTCCTCTGCTAAGGTTCAATTTCATAAGGAGCATCATAATAGTTTCTCTGAAGAAAAAATAATGAGTATTTATTACCACAGTGAATATCTGTTTGTTGCTGCTGTTGTCCTTATCATTATTGTGATGATTGCTGGGATCACACAGAGTCGTGACAAGATGAAGGTGACTAGAGAGGCAAGCAGGGAGTCACAAAAGAGACATATTCTAGGCAGACCAAATGGCATCCTAGTCAGAAGGACCAGCAGTGTGAGGCCTGACGTATGGGTGGGGCGTGTTGCGGTGTGGCTGTAGTGCCCCTTAGGTGTGACTGGGTCACAGGTGGTATGGACTGGCCAGGGCTGTGGGGACATGATGGCTACCCTTCGGGGCCTGAGCCTGACCCTGCAGTTATCTGAGTGAGCAAGAGGGCTTGGGGCTGAAGGTTGGCACAGCAGACAAACTGTTTAGACAGAAGAGTTTTTCCTTGTAATACACAAAACACCAACAGTACAGGGCTCCTGAACTTGCACTTGCTTTAACAGTGGTGCTGAGCAATCCCCACCCGCTCCACACACTGGGATCCCACCCTCCCAGTGTGTTCCCCACACATTCCAGGGTGCTGGAGGGTCGGATTCTGCTTCCTAGCTTGAACTAGATGCTGATACAGTGGGAGAGGTAGATGACTTGACCCCGGGAGCCTCCTCCAACTCTTGATCACGTGACTTTGATTTAGGGGACTTAGTTGGCCCTGTAGGGGAGTGGTTGGCCACGATACCCTGTGAATAGAGTCATGCAATGTTTGGAGTAGATGCAGCAGAATGTGTAAGATGCAGAATGGGGATGGTCTGGTGACTGAGTGGGGGTTAGAGAGGAAGCAGGAATGGGTGGCAGCGCAGGGGCTCTGGGGCTGGCTGGCTAATTCCGTTGTGCTTGGAGGTAGGAAAATCATGGCAAGACGAGGTCAGGACCTGATGCTCTCGGTTTGTCCTTACTGAGGAGGAAACAGCAGAACTGCAAGAGCTGCTTTGGGTCACGTGGTTCATCCAATGCTCTACTCTCGACCCTGAGCGAGCATTCTGGAACTTTGTGATCTAAATTTATCCCACATTTTTCTCTTGATTTATGTTTAAAATAACACAATGGGATCTCTGAAAAGAAGTTCAAAAGGAAATCCAAGCTGACCAAAAGTAAAAGATGATGAGTCAAACACCTGCAAGTCTCCCATCTGTATCGACTCCACAGCCACTGCCCATGACAGGGCTCTGTCTCCCCCAGAATGAACACATTTTTCAGGGTGCTCACTGCCTCTTAAGAGCTCCTAGGGAAGGGAGATCTTTTCCCCAGGTGATTGGCATGTACTCTACATTTATTCAAAGCTACGAGACTGGGTTCCTTTTATAATTAGATAGAACATACAGGTGTACACACATATTTTAATGGGTTTGATGACGTTTATATGTATAACACTATTTTGTTACATTATATTATCCAAATATAATAATATTATATTATATATGCATAGATAGATCAATAGATAGATAATAGGTAGATAGATGACAAATAAATAGATAGATACTATTTTTTTTTCTTGGTACCAGGGATTGAACCACTCAGGGGCACTTAACCACTGAGCCACATCCCCAGCCCATTTTATGTTTTTATTTGGAGACAGGGTCTCCGAGTTGCTTAGGGCCTTAATAATTGCTGAGGCTGGCTTTGAACTTGCAATCCTCCTGACTCAGGCTCCCAAGCCACTGGGATTTCAGGCGTGCACAACCACACCTGGCATATATATTCTTTGAAGTAAGGAAAGGGCAGAGGAGGAAAGGGAGAAACATGAGTCCTACTATGTGCAGATCCTTAAAAAAGTTCTCCATTTATATTATCCTTTCTGGGCCTCACAACACCCACATGAGTTGAACACTGTTATGCCTTTTTCCACACTAGGAAACTAAAGTTAAGGTCAGTTGAGAGCCTGGTTAGGGTCATACACCTAATCAGTGATGAGGCCCATAGTCGTGTCTCTGTCGGCTTGGTTTCAAAGGCTCCAACAGGTCTACCATTTATACTAATGAATAGAAGAGCAAGACAGTCTTTGATCAATGACAGGGTGGACTTTTGACACACACTTACTTAACATTTTGATCTCCTGGGCCCCCTCCCCAGAGCCTGGCTGGCTGACACAGCCCTTTGTCCCATCTCCAAATCCTCCAAATTCTTCCATACTCCAATATTGCCTTCACTCTTTCCCACTCCCATCTGAATTCCCGTTCTGTCCCTTATATAGCTCTACACCCCATTTGTTGAAAGACCAGTGGACTCAATTAACTGAGACTCTGTTGGCTGATTTTTACTTTCCTAATGTTGTTTGCTTCATAAAATGTAGTAGAACCGAATGATTGATTGGTTTAGTCAAAGACAGTGAAAAAAAAACAGAGTGATTAATTTCATGTAGAGGAAGGAAAGAGATTTTGAATCTGGTGAGAGTTTTTAAAGGCTTTATTGAGGTGTAATTGACATACAATAAACCACCCAAATTCGAAGTGTACTGAATGATGTGTGTTGACATATCAGACACTGGTGAATATCATCAATAAACTCACCTATCATCCTCAGAAGTTACTTCTGGTGGGGCCAACTTTGTTTTTGAAATCCCTTAAATTGGGCGAGCTCCTAAGCCACATGACTTTGTGGAGAAAGGTGGCTCCAGCAACCATGGCAGGGCTCAGTGACATTTTTGTGAACCAAATGTAGCTTCACAACAAAGTGATTTTTGAAACCTGTTTACAATTCCGGAAACAATTTGTGTGGGATGGGGGGATGGTGTGGAGAAAACCTGCTGCAGACCTGTTTGCCAGCAAAAATCATGTGGGGTGATAATCTCAGAAAACACACAGGACACGTGTTAGCTTATCAGCACAGGTCCTGTTAGAGAACGGTGTTTGCATTTGAGATGGGAGATTAGACTTTGGAAAATTCCAACCAACGTGAGTTTATGGTCCAGCCCCACAGACCACATCAACGGATGTCACAGCAAGTGACCCCACCACACATCCACTAGGGCCAGAAGGTCAGAAGCCAGGAGGCTCCCCATTTCAGACAACAGCAACCAGCCCAAATATGGGACTTAGAAAGAGCAAAGACCCCAGAAGGGCCACTCATACACTGCAGAGTCCTCCAGGACAGGGAGCCTGCTCCTTTGCTTCTGTGTCCCTAGTTCCTGTTTTCCTAGCAGAGACCTGGAAGTGCTTGGAAAGAAATACCAATTACTTGGGATACTTTTTTGTCCTGGAGGGCTCTCTGACTTCCCATCAAATGGGCTTCTCGATGTGGCTGCCCATGGAAACTTACCACTCTGGAGATAAGTTGGCAAGAAACTGCCTGGGAGAAAGACTCTCCCTGGGACCTCTTTGTGTGCTGAGGAGTTTATGCACTGAGCACTTACTAATAATAGGCACTGTGAGGTTCTGCTTTGAGGGTGGAGACAGCCGAGCATGTAGACAGCTATGGAAGAGGAAGGACACACGACACATCAGCACCTGGGAGGAGCGCCTCACCTGTCATGGGGGGTCGAGGAGGATTTTCTAGAGGCCATGACCTCTAAGTCTCATCTCGGCTACCTGAGAGTGTGGCTTTCAGTTTGGGTATTACATATTTTGTATAACTCTAAACTCAATCATTTAACTTTCTTGTCTGTAATAACAGCCCACTAATAACAAATATGGGGGCAAACTTATCATGGAGTAAATAAGGCATAAATACCTAGGGAATAACATGGGACATGGGTATGTGATTCACCAGGGCACAAAAATATTAATGGGAGCCAGAGTGGTAGTGCACACTGTAAATCCCAGTGGCTCAGGAGGCTGAGGCAGGAGGATCCCAAGTTCAAAGCCAGCCTCAGCAACTTAGCAAAACCCTAAGCAACTTAGCCAGACCCTATCTATAAATTAAATAAATAAATAAGGGTTAGGAATGGTTAAGCACCCATTGGTTCAATCCCTGATACAAAAATAAAAGAAAAGAAAGTGGGTCTCTTGGTAAAATATTTCTACATTAACTTCTTATTTTTATCAGAGCACTAAAGTTTGCCTTAAAACACGTTCAGAGAATGTCTTGTAGATAAGTAAGGAGTAGAGGGAACAGGTAAACAAAAAAGACAGTAGAGTGGAAAAATTATGATGGTAACAAGAGAGGAAAAATAAAAATGGTGGGGAGAATACAGAGGAGGAAAGCTGGAAGGGGAAAGCGGATTGGAGGTTAATGTTGGAAACAGGAGAATAAATATGATGATGGAGAGGTAAAGAGACAATGAGCCTTGGAGCTGGAGCGGCGGTGGCTCAGCAGTTACAGCGCTTGCCTCAAGTACATGAGCACACGAGTTCAAACCCCAGCACCACGTACACAACGAAGACTCCAAGCACCAAAAGCCACATGAAAAACTAAATAAAATTGATTCTCTCTCTCTCACTGTCCCTCTCTATATATAAAGGGAGAGGGAGAGAGGAGAGAGAGAGGGACAGAATAGCTTTAAAGAAATGGGAGGAAAAGTAAAACAAAGGCAAAGGAACTGAGGGTGTGAGTGAAGAGAGGGCGGAGAAATTAGCACCCAAGGGAGCCATCTGCTGCCCCTAAAGAGAAGCACTCAGCTCAGGGAACAGGAGAGTGGCAGGGTAACACCAACCAGCCCAGAACCATGCCCATTTGGCACCCCTTAAGGGACAAGCTGGACACAACCAGGAGAGTCATGCCCCCAAGGACATCTCTCCATCCTTCACCAATTCCCAGAATCTACTCTGTTCTCCAAGATGGCCCAAAGAAGACAGAGGTTTCTAGAAGTCTTCAGGGGCTGACGCTTGACACAGCAGTGAAATCTCAGCTCCAACAGCTTTTATTCTATATACTCAGACCAATCTCTGGAGCAGGTGCCTACTGAGCATGCTTCAATCATCCCCATGATGGGAAGACTGCCCACAAAATAGGCCCTGAGGTAGCAGATATTCCCCTTGACAATCTATCTTTTTTCGAACACAGTACTTTCTTAGTCCAGTTTCTTTTCTGTGGTATGCAAGGCATTCCCAGAATTCTGGTGAAGTTTCTTTGAATGCTTGTGCTAATGCAGACATTATGCCCACCTCTGTGGAGAATTTGCACCACTAAGTCACCAGTACAGTTAAGAAACTAGTAGCAGGGGGCAAAAGAATAGCTGTGTCTGAACAGGGAGCTAACAGGACCACTGCAACTAAATTGAGGACCCCAAGGGAATTAACCAGATTTAAAAGCTACCATAAGACCATTGTTGGTTAAATCCAAGATGCTCATGGGTTCACTCAAGGTCTCGATCTTTGCTCCAGGGAGGAGAGCAAACTTCACTGATAACACTAATCTCTCAAGGTCACTTAAGTAGGTCATCAAATCAGGAGATGGGATTCTGAGTGGACATAGCAAGGGTGATTACATTTTTGTTATTTTGACCCACTTCATTCTTTAGATTTCTTCTCTTCCTAAGACAATACCTGGGGCTACCTTCTCCCTAGGATTGTCCACCCTTTGAGAGACCAGATGAGATCCAAGGAATCTCAGAGGAAAGGAGACAGCCTGGTTGACTACGGTTCAGGGTGCCTGGAGCAGGTGAGCAGAGATAAAACAAGTTAGAGCAAAGCTGACCTCCACCACAGCCCCTTGACAGCCTGCTGCTCTTTCTAGACCTCAGCAGGCTCTTGGGGGATATTTTCTTCTGGTGGGGGGTGGGGATGATAACTCATGGGGTGATGGTCATTTAGACTCTGCCTATTGGGTCAACTTCCTGTCTTGGTCCTCTTGCTCAGCAAGAATGCATGATAGCCAGGACCAAGCAGGTCAGCATATAGACCTTCAAGTTCCCCTCACCTCTAAGAATCTATGATTGGTAGACAAGTACACTTAACCTCTTCTCTAGGTCCATGGGAACCGGTAAGTGTCAAGTCAAACAGAAAAGCAAAATTAATAACTTGCGGGGGGGGGAAGCATAACCTGTTATAGTCTTTGTGCTATTATAATCCACATGACAAAAATTTATTTTTATATTAATAATTTATTGAATGTCTGCTAGCTACTATATGTACATCATTTAGTATTTAATAGAACTCTGCAAGGTAGCTATCATTATGCTCAATTTATAGGCAAGGAAACTGAGCCCCAAGAATTTGAGTAACCTGTCCAAATTTTTAAAACTAGTAAGTGGCTGAACAGGGTCAGTCTGACTTCTGCCTGTGACCATCAAGCCTCCTCTCTTGAAGAATATGCACATAACATGATTGAGCCTGTCACTTAGGTCCCAAAGCATCTCCCCACAGCTCCCATACAGCTGCACACACTTCTGCCTCTCACTGGGGGAATTTTTCCCAGTCAGGTGTGCGCTGCCCTGCCAAATGAGACATGATTGGGAATAATTGTGACATGACATGGTCCGGAATGAGGAGTAGATGGGGCCTGAGTGCATGGAAACCCTGTGGGGTCTGATTTCAAGAGAAGGAGACATGGCCATCTTAATGATTTCCAGCATGCTTTGGCAGAGGAGCAAGAGAGGAAGGGTGACAGCCATGGCTGATGTGGTTGGCAGCAGCTGAAGCTGAAAATCACCTCCTGCCTACTATCCTAAGTCATCTTGCTCAGCATATCCAGCCCTAAGGCCTCAAGCCAAGAGGTGTCACATGCGAGCAGCAGAAAGGCAAGGCCAAAGAGGATATCTGTCCTCTTTGGATATCTGTCCATGGTTACGAAAAGAGACCTAGCCAAGACTGAGACAGACCCGTAAGCATTTCAGACCTTTGAGCAACGGTTGGACTGGAGGCAGGCCAAGAGAGAGGGAGCAGAACTGGGGGGCCTTCAGAAGGCCTGGGTCCTAGTCCTGGTTAATTTCTACCCCATACTGTGGAGCCCTGGGGAAACCACCAACTCTACCTGCCTCGTGCAACTAAGTCCCTTATAATTCTAAAACATTCTGATTTTAACTTGAGCCAATTAAACACTCCATCTGAAAGTATCCTCTTTGTAGAAACCCAAAACAGAAGTATCTCATAAGAAAGAGCAGGCCAGGCTCAGGGAATGCCTAATGTGTGTGAGGCCCTGGGTTTTATTCCCAGCAGTCCAGCAGAACAAAAAGAAAACATAAAGAAATTAAAAAGAAGGAGGAAGGGAGGGAGGGGAAACAGAGCGATATATGGGTCCAGCCCAGGGTGTTCCAAAGGCACAGATTGGTGTCTATCCGCCCACCCCAAAAGCTTGAAGGCAAGGGTCACTTCCTTTCCTACCCTGCATAACAGTCAGGAGGTCTTTGAGTTTAATTAAAAGATCCCCTGATTCAACTGGCTAAAGCCACATGCAAAGAGATTTCATAAAGAAGTCCAGAAGCACGCCCACTCCTGAGCTGGCCAATTCATCCCAGGTTCTTTGCATCTTTCCCCTGTACTGTCCTCCAGGTCCAACTCTGTCCTCAGCAGTAGGCTCCCCAAAGTGCTGCCAAGATGGCTCCTAGACTTCCAGGAGTCATTAGCAGACAATGCAACGTTTGATAGAAGAATAAAGTTAGTCTTTTCCCAAGCGTCTCTGTAAAGAGAAAAGAAACCTCTCCCAGAAGCCTTCTCATGCTTCACTGCAGAACTAGTGCACGTCCCTTAATCATGAGCAATCACAGCTCTCGGGGCGGAGGTGGGGGGGACCATCACTGACTGTTCAGGGTGACCTGAGAGGCTGGGAGAGGCAGAACGGTGATCAAAATCAGGGTTCCATCAGCACAGAAGAGCTGGATGTAGCTGTGGAACTGAACCATGACAAAGAGAAGTTTACATTCCAATATCCTTTTTCTCTTCTTCCTCAGCAACATAAACCCTAGTGCTCAGCTGGACAGTTTGCCACCCTGAATAAAGATAGCATTTCTCCATTTTCCACTTTCACCGATACATGAGACCATGTGATTAAACTGTGGCCAATGAGACATAAGCAACGGAACTGCATGGAACAGTTTCTTCTCTTAAAAGATGACTCAGCCTGGAGACCTGCTAACTCTATTCTGCTTTCCTCCTTCTTTTAGACTGTAACCCAAATGATGGGTTGGACTGATCTCCAGCAGCCACCTTGCACCATGAACTGACCTTGAGGATGGACACCACGTCCAAAGACAGTGAAGTAAAAAAAAAAAAAAACAGAAGTCTCTCAAGTGAGTCCCTGGTGACTTCAGAGCCACTCTAACTACCTGCCCAAGATGGCCTGTCTCCATATTTACATGAGAGAATAAGTCCCTGTGTGCTTAAGCATCATGTGTTTGGCCAAATGCTTACCACCAGTGTTCCTACTTGGTACAATAGCTGGCTGTGAACAGGACACCAGGAGCTCAATTATTTAGGCCAGTTGACCATCTGACTTTATTCTCCCATTTGTGGGAGTGCAGGAAAGACAGGATCAGGCAGTGAACACTTCAGACTCAAACAGATCCGAGCGCAAATTCTGCTTTTGCCACCTACAGGCTATATCCATTGGTAAGTGACTTACTTCTTTAAGCTTAGTTTTACCATCTACGGAACAGAGCCGGCTTTGCCTACCTCAAAGAGCTGTGTGAGGATAAGGAAAGCAAACCTTTCCGAGGCGCCGTGTGTCACGATTGCACATAACTAGCGCACAATCAGTGGTCCTAACAGTTACAGACTTAGCAATCACCAAGTCCAAACCTCTCATCTTTGTCAAAGAAGAAACTGAGGCCAAGAGAGACAGAAGCGAGTTCCCTAGGCATCTCTGAGGCTCCCTGTTGGAAGTCTCTGCTGTCACGGTTACTTACCACGCAGGACACTTTCCTTGTTTTGAGCCCTGCCTAATGTGTACATTGCCCGTGGTCCTGGTGCTCCAGGACTCTCTACTGGACACAGTGTCCAGTCCCTTATGAGAGACAGATGCTCAGCCCTGAGACCATGCACTGGGATGACATTCTTTCTCTGCACTGACATCATCAGTCACATCATGTGGTGCTACTTTAATTGCTGTCCTATTTTTGGAAAAATAGATGGCTAAACATAAGCAATTTTTTCTTAGCATTTTTTTTAGTGACTGAAGCAAAGTACTCAGTAAATAAGGGCTGATTTGCATGACATTTTGCATGAATAGCGATGTTGAATGAACAAGGTAACAGACTTTGAACTTTTGTAGGCATTCTATTCAATTTTTGAAATGATTTTTTTCATTAATTCCCAGTAGATTTCCACTGACATTAAAATCAACCACAATTTGGGAGGCCTCTGGTGGCTACAATGGTAAAATACAAAAGCAATTATAAGCCTGCGTGTGTTTGTTTAGCTAGGCAAAGTAAGTCTTTATTCATGCACATTTGACTATACAGATTTTCCAGGAAATGGGGATCCTGGTTATGCTCTGAACCCCAGGTAGTGTCAGAGTTTGGGGTCTCGCTGGGAGCCAAAGAGAACTCACACTGGGCTTTCCCAGGTTAAACCTCATCAAAAGAACACCCACAGAAATCCAAGGGCCAGAAAACCACCACACAGGCCAAATAACCATGAATCTTATATTCTAGAAGTAGTAATACATTCCAATTTTGGATTGTGTACTAAATAGTAAGTTCCACACTAAAATAACTAAATACAAGACTGGGTGTCTTTTCCACCAACACAATCAGAACGCTCAATCACCCAGGAAACTTGCTTGGTGTGACTGTTTATTCACATAACTCACCCCAGGGCATAATTGTAGAGCATAGCAGTGATGAATGAGGAGAGAACAAATGGAATATAATAATAATTCTACGCTGTATTTAAATAGCACTTCTCCCCAGAGCACCAAGTGCTTTCGCATAGATTGGAAAGTTAAGATATTATAATCCACATTCATAGATAAGGAAGTAAGAGCACAGAGGTAAAATGTTTGTCCAAAGACAGACTAGAAGCATATCAGAAGGTAAATGGTAACCTTTGACATTGTTCATGCAATGGCCTCATCTTCAGTTGAAGAAACTGTGGTCCAGAGGTGTTGTGGCTTTTCCAAGATTGTGACCTTAATGTCCAAATGACAAGACACTTAGCCTTTCACAGAGCAGGAAACAACCTGAATCTCTTAACAACCCAGTGAATAAGCTGTTCCGTCTTCTAATCCCAATTTTCCAGGGAACACTGCACCAGTACTGAGACTTCCCACCCTCAGTGCAGGGGTCTTGCCTCCCTGGGGTCACCAAGCTCATGGTCAGAAGTGACATCTGCTTACAGACTCCCAGGGGGTTCCATTGACTTCACGAAAGCAATACCTCTCAAGAGTTCTCATGCTATGACAAAGCTCCAGTTTCCTGCCCAACCGTTCCCCCATCATCATACCCATCATCATAGTTACTCACATCCCGCAATAAGGAGTGTACGAAGAGCAGTTGTGGGTATGTGCCCTGAGGACTCTCTCTTCTGAGGGGATCCCCTCCTTTCCTGGGCTTTGACATTTCATGATGTGTAGCCCCAGGCTCCCAGCCCTTGGAAAGCCCCGGAAGGCTCTGGAGTCCCCGGATGGCAGCAGTCTGTGGCATGGCAGGCATTGCTCCTGGGCTCTCAGGCTGCAGGAGGCCAGAGAGCGGCTCTCAGAGGTGAAGTCAGAGGCCAGGGAAGAAAAGTCAAGGAGCTGCAAGGTAACCAAGAGCCCCGCAGCACCTCCTCCTCTGCACAGCTGCTCTCAGAACAGAAGACAGCGGTTCGGGTGGAGACTCCAGCCACACCGAGGCCACCGTCCCCTGCCTCCAGTCCTCCTGGACATATGGTCGTGGCCTCACCCTCTCACTGTCCCCTCTGGCTGCAGACTGATCTCCCCCATCCTGTGGCATCTGCCTCCCCCGTGATAAGGTACCACATTTAGAAAGGTAGGAAACACTTGCCTATTTCTCTCCAGCTCCCAACCCTGTAACCCCCATTACAACCTCCTTATTTAGTCACACCCACTTCCCTTCTGGGTAAGAGAAAGGAGGGGCCCTTGAGATTACAGACACAAGTTCCTCCCAAGGTCCCTCATCCTTACATCCACTTGGCAGAAATGGGGATGATAAAGAATACAATTCTAAGCCACAGTATGTTCTAAGGCACAAGGACATGTACGATGTCACCACTAATTCAGATATTAGATAAATATTTACCAGAAAAGAGTCACTACCCAGAAGAACAAAGGAGGAAGAGAATGGTAAAGGGAGCTTGGTTGCTCACTGAATTCCTTCACGCTCCCGGGGTGCTCAGTTCAGCAACACCACCCCCCCGCCCGGTTTCATAACCGCTGTTTGCTCCCCGTTAAGCATCCCCAATAGGACATTTCTCTTTCTGTCTTCCCTGATAGGATATTTTTCAAACCGCTTAGGGCACGTAGGCTTTGTGGGGTGCCCTGGTGTCTGTGCTTCAGTGCCCCCTGCAGCAATCATGCCCCAGATCTCCCCTCACATCTTGTCCTCTGCACCTGCACCCTGCAGCCCACCACAGGGGAACCGAGACAGATACACGCAGTGCTCAGTTCTGGGTTTGTTACTCAGCCCTCTGCTTCCCCTTCCTTTCCCTCCTGCTGTCCACGTCTGGACCAGTTCACTGCCTATTAGCACTTCCAATGGAGGACATGAAGAAGTAAATGTGAAAACCTGATTAGTCAATTTTACTATTTTCTGGAAGCAATGGTAAAAGATGGGCTGCAAAAGAAGAAAAAGCTATTTGCTATTGAAATCTACAGATTTCAATTAACCTTATTCCTCACAGATAATTGAGAATCAACCCCCCAAAAAGTTACTTTCTTTGCAACCTTCCTTTACAAATTTTTTTCACTTTTGATGCTATCTTCATGCCGTGTTGACAAGACCCACAGAAAATCCCTCTGGGCTGCACCAGAATTCAAATCTTGGCAGAAGAGTCCACAGGCAAAAGACAACCTGGAGGGCTCTGGAGCAGTAGCAAGGTGAAACCCACCCTCCCTCCCTTTCCCACATTCTCTTTGTGCCCACAGAGCATGGGTGCTCTGTCATTGGAGCCCACCCATCCTCCCTGCCCCTCCACCATGTCAGACTGCCCTAAACATAGTCTACCCTCTCCTGCTATTACTCTCTTCTTTGCAGGCTCTGCCTGAAATGCCAACCACCCCATCTTGAGCCCCAAACTTCAAGGTCTTATTCAAGACCAGGATCAACTCAAGATTTCAATGCAAGGCCATCCAGAATGGTTTAGTACCCTCCACTACAACCTCATCACGCCCTCTGGGTATACAAGACAGGCAAATCTGGCTGCTCCTGAAGAATCGAAATAGGCTCCAAGGGCAAGCATGACAGTAGCCATATACCCACCTGGCTCCAAATCACACCCTGCAACTTCTTAGCGCTCCCACAATCTGAGTTAGCCTCAGTTTCCTCTTCTATAAAATGAAATTGAAAATAGAATCTACTTCCTAGATTTATTTTGAAATCTAAATGAGACAATGAGTGGCACAGGGCTTTGTGATGATTGCCATAATTAGCAATGTCTCCAGAGCCCCAGGAATGGCACTAGGTGTTCAGTCAGCCATCTCTTGGAGCCTGATCTAGGAGGGTCTCTGGGGTTAAACTCTGCTTGAAGAGTCCCAAAGCTGTGTAAATTGGACTTTGGTGCTTTCCAGGATTCTTAGTAAAACATCTCTTCCAGTTCTAACACAGATTCCTCTCTCTGCCCTGCAAGGCCATTGGTGCAATTAGCACTTAGGGATCCAAGACCAAGCTGTAACTGGCCAAGCTCAGCAGCTCTTTCCCTTAGGATAGGTTCCTCCCAGGGTCGTCCTCAATTCTCCTGCAAACAGGCTACTAGGAGATCCACCTCATCAGGTTTCTTGACAGTCCCATACAAGCCTGAATGTACTTAGAGGTAATTACAATTAGAATGGAAATTATGCTACCGTTAAAATGAACAATTCATACTTCTAGAACCATTAGAACTCAGACCACTGCCCCTGCTCAGTTCTCCCTCCTGCTCTCCTCCCTCCCTCCTCCTCTCTGACTTGCCCCTCACTTTCTTGCCCTGACTCACCCGCCCTTTTGCAGACAGCGCCACCTTCAGGACACAGTTGCGCTG
The DNA here is from genome assembly GCA_004027875.1 of Aplodontia rufa. Lineage (NCBI taxonomy): Eukaryota > Metazoa > Chordata > Mammalia > Rodentia > Aplodontiidae > Aplodontia > Aplodontia rufa. Next base: position 24,423 of record PVKS010014155.1, on the reverse strand, counting down.
CACCTTCCCCTCTCAGATGGGGCAGTAATTCTGCCTGTTAAAAATCGGGTGGCTCAATTTATTATAGTTAAACTATGGAACCAACCTAGATGCCCCTCACTGGAAAAGTGGATTAAAAAGCTGGTACATATATACAATGAAATTCTACTCAGCTATTAGAGAGAACAATATCATGGCATTTGCAGCCAAATGGATGGAAATGGGAAAAATTATGCTGAGTGAAATATCCCAGACTCAGAGATGCAAGGGCCGAACGTTTTCTCTCATATGTGGAAGCTAGAATGCAATCAGAAACAGACTGATAGTTGGCTAAGCTAATAATAACCTCAACATGGGTGAATTTTTACACCAACAGGGGGAACCTTGCCTATGATGCTGGGGGATGAAGGGAGGGGGGCAGGCAGGGGTGGGAATCAGAGGGATATCAAGGTAGGTGGAGGGAGGGAGTAGGGGGTTATCAACCCAGTGGGGAACCTTAGACTTCCATGAGAAGCCCAACTAACACGGAGTTAAGTAGGGGAAACATGGGATCGGCGGAACCCATAGCGGGGAAATCATGAACTGCCATCAGCCTTGGCTTGCTCTGTCGTTATGCTTGTGATCATGATTATGTGGCAACAATTCCCTCATATATGTATGACTATGTTGAACGAATTAAAAAAAAGAAAGTTTGGCAATAGTTAATGCTGTCTTTAATTTTAAAAAGAAGAAGAAAGAAGCAGGAGAAGGAGAAGAGGAGAGGAAGGAGAAGAAGAGGAAGAGGAAAACAAACACTGTAAAAGGGAGTGAAGGGCCAGACGTAAACAGGACCTATAAATGAGGGAAAATAAATTAAACTCTAGATAGACTTTTACCTTAAAAAAATGTGACGTGCTAACAGTGATGGCTGCGTATTTGCATTTATTTTCATCTTTTTTTTTAACAGCGCTTCATGTGAAAATATCAACCATGTAATTTGATGTAATGGTAGACCTTTGTGCCTTGGTATAGAAATGATTATGGCTAGAGACCCTTCCTAGAGTCAAAAGAACATAAACCCTATTAATGGTACTTAGAAGTTGTTCTAGGTCTTCTTCCCAATGGAAAGTTCTTGTTATTACAGAAAAAAAATCATATTATGAACAATTGATCTTACTCCTTAGTCGGTCTCAGGGGAAAAAAATACAGGATGATATTCTAGCTACTGTATTAACCCATAACTTCTACTTAAGAGTAAACCACCTTGGAGTTTTCTTTTGTTTTTGTTTTTGTTTTTTTTTTTGGTTTTTTTCCTAAAGGGAGGTTTCTAGTCTCAGCGTTCCTCTCAGGGAGATTGATTTTATCATTTGTAGTATGCTGTGCTTCATATATAATTAACTATATTATTGGAACTTTTAATCATCAAAATGAATAATAAAAGCAGCTAACAGTAACTAGATGTTTACTAAAATATATTACTCTAAAATCCATAAACAGCTTAGTTTATTTAATCCTTATAACAATTCAAGATGGAAGAACTATTGTTATCCCCATTTTAAAGACAAGAAAACTGAGATACAGACAGGATTGATAGCCCACAGTTGCACAGAGGATATGAAACCGGCAATTCGGCATTAGAGGCCATGAGCTTATTCACCACTACCCTCCACCTTATAATAGATCAGTGTCTCCTAGGTGACGTCAGTGACGTTTCCAGGAAAAAGGAAGGCACCATTCTAACTCCATAGCTCCTTCTTGACCTCTACTTTCCATCCTCCATCCACCTGTCCATCCATAGTACTTACTCTCCTTCTAAACACATTAACCAAGTAGATGAAAAAGCAGATAGAGATGGCCAGGAGGCACGTGAGGCAAGAGACAGAGAGGTAGCAGATGAAGAGGCTTTTAACCCACAGTTCTTAACGTGACGTCTGAGGTCCATGAACTCCCTAGATTATGTGCAAAGTGCTGCAAATATGTGTATTTTCCTGAGGAAAGAATCCTTTGCTTTCTTCAGATCCTCAAAAAGGCCAATAAGTTTCAGAATCACCTGTTTCAATTAAGAACAAAATGGTACACACAATAGTCCTCGTCTCTTTCTTTCAAACACAGTCTACAGTCTCTCTCTTGGTCAAAACCTGGAAAAGGAAAAAAAAAAAAAAAAAGAAGAAGCCCAGGACATAAAGAGACACTGAGAGTGTCTTTGGCACCCACCATGTGCTTGGTTACTTTCAATAATTAATGCACTACACACCGGATAAGAATGCAGATGCTGGTAAGGGAGAGGACCAACTGCGACTGAGGACTCAATGTATGTTAACACTTCCTTTTTCCAACACTCTGTTGCAGGTTTTATTACCGCTGTGATTGATTAAAAAGGCAACACAAGACTTTGGGAATGTGAGCATCAGGCCCAAGTTCAGACAATTAGCAAGGGCTGCCAGCTGAGACAAAGGCAAGGCTGCCTGAAGCTATAGACCTGGCTCTTCCCCCTACTTCGCTCTGCCTTAAAGGAGGTGAGAAAGGACTTCTCATTGTGTGCCTCACCAAGAACCTTGGTGGCCCTTTTCCAGGGTAGGCCTTAATGAACATAGGTGTGTGTTCACATATGCCCTTGGAAAAGTGTACCCAGGCAGATGCTTTGGCTCTGATGCATCTCTGACTTGGCTCTGTTGCATCTCTGACATGGGGAAAAAAATCTTTGAAAGGATGGGGGAAGCTCATTATTTGAGATTAAGTAAATAAATGCTGCAATTATTTACGGCTCCTGATTCTTTCCATTAATTCATCACCTTCGTCTGTAAATGACATTAATGCCTGTCTATGATGGGCATTGGGTAGGGGCTAGTGTACTGTCTTGTAATATTGTCTTCAGTAGACCACACAGTCCATGCCTTCGGAAGGCTCACTGTCTTGCAGAGATCAAAAGCATGTGAATACATCATTATCATACTGTGGAATAAGAATTAGAATATAAGAACGTACTGAGCCTGTGGTAGAATGGAAAAGGAACTTGGTAGGGCCAGTATGTTTAGTCTGGACCTTTAAGAATTAGGAGAAGTCCCCAAATAATGTGTGATATTAATTTTACTGTGTCACTGGGGCTGGTCCACAGTACCCAGATATTTAGTCAAACATTATTCTAGATGTTGCTATGAAGGTGCTTTCAGATAAGATCAACATTTAAATCAGTGGACTTAAGTAATGCAGATCATCCCCCAAAATGTGGGTAGGCCTCATCCAATAGTTGAAGGCCTGAGTAGAACAAAATATTTACTTCCTCTAAGCAAGACAGCCCTTGGACTTGAACAGCAGTGTGGGCTCTTTCTGCCTGGGTCTACAGACCACTGATCCACCCCACAGATTTTGGACTTGCCAGACTCCCTAAATGCAGAAGCCACCTCCTTAAAACAAACCTGTTTCCGCTTATATCCACATTCTATTGGTTCTGTTTCTCTGGAGGATCCTCAGTATGAGAAAGGATATTCTGAAAGGCAGAGGAACAGCACATTCAAGGACCCACAGGCACAAAGCAGCACATCCGATCCGGAGAACGATTTGTCAGTTGATCCGGGTTCAGTTTCTCTAGTCCTGTTCTGGAGCACAGCCTTACTTGCTGGCCTGACCACTATACACCTGGCTCCCATAAACTTGATCTTTTGTAGTCTGTTTGACCATCCCAGTACACAGATGGCTTACATTTCCCTTAAATAGCCGATTTTCAGAGTTATCATTTTGAAGCTAGCACAAGTTTTCTCTTCCACCTTGACAACAGAGTTCACAGCTACTAGTGTAAAGTAACAGCATGTGTTCCTACACATTATAGTATTTTTGTCACAATTTAACATTAGTGCCCTTAAGGATAATCTGTCATCAAGGTTATCCATAAAAATAGAATCAACAGGATATGGGTACATAGGTAGATGATAGAAAATTGACTGAGATGATAGATCAATAGATAATAGACACATACATAGATAATAGATGATAAATAGATAGATTGATTTTAAGGAGTTGGCTCACATAATCTTGGAGGTTTGGAAAGTGCCAAATCTGCAAGGTATCCAGCAAGCTGAGACAGGGGAGAGCTGCAGTTGCCCCCCAAAGGCCACCTACTGGCAGAATTCCTTCCTATCCACCTTCCAGAGACATCTTGAGACTGCTGAGATAGGTCATGAGCCTATCTTAGCAACTTCTTTGAGCCACAGAGTCTCTTTAAAGCTATCTGAATGCTGTGTTTATGCCATTAATGAGTTCGTGAAACCCCTGACTCTATTTTTAAACTTGTGACTGTAGAATTCTCTGGAGAAAAGGTCTCCAGCTTTCATCTCATTCTTCAAAAGACCCTCAGCCTACCTCCATGCAAGAAAAAAAAGATGAAAAATACACATTTAACAGGTAAATGATCATTTGGATATAAAAGGAAAGACCAGAACTATATAACTCTGTGACTCAGACACCTTGACAAACAGTTCCATGACTGTCCAGAAGTAATTGAGAAAAATGACAACTAAAATTCCTACAACTTCATTCATTTTTGTTCAGTTGTGTTTCTTCTCAAAATATTTGGCCAAAAGAGCATAGTTCCTTTCTGTCCCTGCTAAGGCGTATCAGGATAAAGGTGTGGATATCAGGGGACTTGGGCCCAGCCTGGTCTTGGCTCTGACACTGATATGCTGCCTGGCTGCAGAATTTCCTGTACTTCCCTGGGTACCCATCGTGTCATAGGGCCCGGGTTGGTTTAAGGCCTGACTATCACAGTATCGTCATCAGACTCTGACTTCCTGTCATCTGCCTGTTGATAAAATTGCTTCAGGCCACTCGTGAATGCTCCCAGCAGGTGACATCTCCTTGGGTTTTCCTTCCACCTACCTTCTAATGGAGCTAGACAGCCATGCAGATTAGCAAAGGCCATGAAAATCGAGTTAACTAGAAAAGACATGTTACTCTGCAAAAGGAAAAATTTTAAAGTCATTCAGAATCGTGAGCCACAGAACTTACGCCATGATTCTTTAGGCTATAGATACCCACTGCTGTTGGAAGAGGCATGGCTGAGCGACCAGGAGTGGAGGAAGACCACTGACAATTTTACAGGACAGTTTCAAGCTTGTTCCTAAGTATTATTTTTATCTCACAGAATTCATTAAGGCTGTTAAAAGACTCTTCCACAGGAAGTGGGCCACCATCATTTTTATTAACGGTGCCATATCTCATATATTAGCTATATCTCACATATCAAGAAATCAGTTGCTGCAATGGGAGAGACAGTTGGACGGAATGAAATAAAAATATTAGAGTGGACCAAATCTGAAGTAATACAGAAGCTATGGGGACTATAGTTATGAAGAGGGTGGGGAGAAAGGGAAGGAGGGTGTTCAACACTGTAGAGTGCAGTTGACTCCCATGAGAACCCCAAACGCACCCAGGCAGGCGTATAAATCTAGTAATTTCAATGTTTAAATTACATGTATGTGTTCATTTATATAGTAACTTGGGGGAACTACAAAGAAGTCATGAGATCAGGGAGTGGGGGAAGCGGGGAGATCCTGGACAAGGATTGGGTTTAAGCAACTCTATCAGTAGGCGTGCATGTATGAATACGAACCAATGAGTCCCTTCATTATGTAAGATGACGCTGAACCCATTAATTTTCAGAATTTGTATATATGTTATATTATTTCGTTAGAAGCTTGTTTGATTATTCAACAAATAAATTTCTGAATAAAATAAATAAATAAATAAATATTAGGGAGCTGGAGCGGTGGTTTGGAGGTTACAGTGCTTGCCTGGCATGCACGAGTACTCCAATTCAAACCCCAGCACCATGTACACAACAAAGTGTCAGAGGAATGAAAGTCACATGAAAAACTAAATAAAAATTGCTTCTCTCTCTCTCTCACTGTCCCTCTCTCTCTTTAAAAAAAAATATATATATATTAGAGTGGAAGTCCTGAGACCTGAGTGGTGATCCCTGCTCACCCTTGAACCAACTATATTCCCCACTCTGGTAGGATCACCTGGATGTACTCCCTGTCTTCTGTCCTACTTGACTGGGAGTTCCTTGGGCCCAGAGGCCTCATCTTACTCCGTCTCTCCATCCTGGTTTCTAGTGTAATCTCGATTATAATACAAGCTTTTAGTCAGTGTGTTAGCTGAACAATGGAGAAAATGATGGTTCAGGGAGGAAAGCTACATTCTCTTCAGGTCCCAATTGTCCTATCTGGAAAAGAAGGTCTGCCACAAGGTAGTTTGGTCAAACAAACGAGATATTATATGTTAATTTCATTCTTCTCCAGCATCAGGTGACATGGTGGCCCAAGCACAGTCTGGAGTTGTCTGCCTCAGATTATGTCGGAGGCTTCCAATTTTGATCCAAAGGAGTAAAGTTGGATTTTCCCACTTTTTGATCTAAGGAGATATTTGGAAACCAATGTACTTCTAATTACTTCATTCATGAATACCACCCTGGGCCATTTTATTGTCTCCAAATCTTGCTCAGTGCTTTTATCTGAGATTAGTCTAATTAAAGCGACTGACCATCAAAAAAATAAATAAAAAGGAAGGAAGGCACTGGCACAAAAAAGAGGGTTGATATGAAAGATGTAACATTGGCTTTTGATATTGGAGACCTGCTGACCAACTGGGCCTAGATGGAAGGGAAGGGTTGTTATGGGCATCCTTCAGTCCTCCCCTGGGGCTGGATGGGGCCTCTTCATACCTTGGGGCATCTACTGCACTTTGCCTTTCTCTGGCTGATGTTCTAAGGTTTACAGAAATCATGAAGAATGGATTTAGGGTCTTTGAGTAACATTATCCCCACTATTGCTGACCAAACTTCACTGGCTGAGCAGGTCCTTGTGAGCCCCAAGGGGGCCCCCAACTAGCCACAGTTTTGGCTCTACCCATCCTCAAGGTCTGAGAACAGGGTTGAGGGTGGTGTCCCTCTCTTTCGGGTCTGGGTAGATGAAGCAGTGGGTATTGAAGAGTTGGCATGCTGATGTTGGAGTTAACGGCTCAGTGTGGACTGGATTTGAACTCAGTCCCTTCCTAGCTCAGGGGCTTCAGTAGGAAGTGGTCCTTGCCTGCTAGAAGGTAACTATAAGTTACGGAAACCACCTCCTCTGGGGATAATTCTCTGCAACTAGAACCTAAAAAATTTCCAGCGGCGTCTTAGATGTCTCTGAATGCCCCTCCACTATTCTCCCCCAGGGCATCTTTGAATATAGATAATACATATTCACATTTCTATTTGGCACACGGTTCATTTGTGTAGAATCTTAACCAATAGTTTGTTCATTCATTTTTTCCGTTCCATTTAAAATGACTGTGTGACAGTGTATCCTTTTTATGTATTTTACAAAATTACAAGGGGTATATTTTAGGCCAGAGGATTTTATTGGAAGGAAGAGGGAAGGGCAGAACTGAGAGAGGTATGCGTCACTTCATTGACTTTGTATAGTGGCCCCTGAGCATGTGCATGTAGGAGAGCAAAGTTGGTTCTGAAGCGATTATTTCTGACAGACCCCCTCTGGAGTCTTGCAGTGGGCACTGGAGATGCTGATCAAAAGCCATTCCACTAATCCCCCCAGTCCTACTGTGTAACAGCCCAGGTGTTCAGGTTGAATCGACCCCACTCCTAGTTCTAAGACTGGGCCTTGACAGGAACCATACACAGCCAATGATTCTGCGCCTAGCAATGAATTGAGACATTAAATCGCACGATACACGTCAATCCCTGACCATGAAGATGGGCCCGACATCCAAGATGGGTAAGAAAAAGATGTTTGTGGGAAGACATTTCCTCCATCCCCCTCTCCCAAGTGTTATTCTTGATTACTTCCAGGACTCACTTCTTCACACATTCTTCTCTCCAGACATGTTGTACTGGTGGCCTGTGTTCCAAGGACAGTTAAGTTCTAAGTGCTAGGGATACCAACCCATTGCCATCTTGGATCTCACAAGAAAATAAATAAGCATATAAACGTATTATATATTGTCAAGTGACATGTTCTAAGAAGAAAAAGCAATATAAGAAGACAGTGAGTAATGGGGGGTGATATTTTAGGTGGCTAAGTAATTTAAGAAAGTGTTATAAATTGGATCCTAAGTGAACCCTGAAAGTTCTTGTATTGAAAGGTTGCTCACCATACAGAGTTTAAAGGAGTGGCCTTTGGAAGGTGATTGGATCATAAGGGCTCTGACCTCAATAACAGATTAATCCACTTACGGATTCATAGCTTACTGAGTTTGAGGAGAGAGGCTTTATCATAAAAGGGAATCCCCCACCTCTCTCTCTGCTTTCCAGCTGCCACGAGGTAACCACACACTCCCCACTATGTTGTTCTGCCACCCCACAGACCCAGTCACAGCAGAGCTGAGCAAGCATGAATTTAAACCTCTGAAACCGTGCACCAAAGTAAATCTCTCTTTGTTATGGTTTGGATCAAAAGAGCCCCCCAAAAGCTCATGTGAGACAATCCAGGAAGGCTGAGGAGAAATGATTGGATTCTGAGAGCCTTATCTCAATTAGTAAGCTAATCCCCTGATGGGGTTAACTGGTAACTGATGGCCGGTAAGTTGTGGGGGGAGGATGTGGGTCATTTCGGGCATGCCTTTGGGGTATATAATTTGTACCTGGAGTCTCTCTCTGCCCCTTGGAGCCATGCCTTCCTCCATGAAGTTCAGCCTCACTTCAATCCCCGAGGAATGGAGCCAGCATTCTACAGACTAAGATGTCCAAAACCATGAGCCCCTAAAAAAACTTCTCCTCCTAAACTTGTTCTAGTCAGGTCCTTGGGCACAGTAATTGGAAGCTGACTAAAACACTCCTGCTTTTAAATTGTTTACCTCAGGTATTTTGTCACAGCAATGGAAAGCTGATTGACAGAGATACAACCAAATAAACAGCGTTGCTTAAGGGAGAGTGAAATCACCTTTAGCTGAGGAAAACCTGGAGAGGCTTCCTAGGAAAGGGGACATCTGAAGGAATTGAAGAGAAAATTTAAAAAGCAGCTGAATGTGAAAGGCATTTAATAATAAACCCATTACTTAATGACTCATTAGATTTGGAAGTTAAAAGAGAAAGATGACTCAACGATTATTTAAAAGCAATATTTTTGAAACTGCAATTCATTTATCCTTAGTGGGTCATGAATCAATTTAATGTGTCACAACCAGGGATTTTTTTAATGGAATGGAATGGATTGGAATAAAGGAACATATCACCCATAGTAAGGGTAAGTACTGCTTTGAGAAATTTTGTTTCAATTATGTGTGTCCCCACATATGCGTATACACCAAGTCATAATGTGAAAGGTATTTTTTATAGTTAATCATGGATTTTAAAAAATATAAAGCCCTGACTTAGAAATTTAAAATCTGGAGCTGGAGCAGTAGCTTGGTGGTTATGGTACTTGCTTGGCACACTTCAGAACATGGGTTTAAACCCCAGCACCCTTTACACAAGTGTTGGAGCAATGAAAACCACACACGAAAAAAATAAATAAAATTAAAAATTGATTCTCTCTCTCTCTCTCTCTCTCTCTGTCCCTCTAGATCTTGAAAAAAGAAAAAGAAATTTAAAATCTGTATCAATGTAAGGCTGTGGTACCATTAGATGTATTGACAAATGCCAACAACTATGAAGATAAAGTCTTTGAGCTTAAGATTAAGGTTTCAGCTGAATATCTGAAATGAAAGTCACAAAGACAGTTGAAAAAGTGAGTAGAGACAAGGGAAATGTCAAAGCAAAAGATTTGAAGTTGGTACTCATTTGCAGAGAAAGTGTATGTAAAGTTATAGCAATGACCAGGTTTCTAAAAGAAAAAGTGTGGGAAACAGGGATGGGGGTTATCAAAGACAAGGACTGGAGCCCTAGGAACTTTGGGGGTAAAGGAGAAAGGAGAGAAAGCGCTAAATGTTACAGAAGGAGCAATCCGTAGTTCAAGAAAATTCAAGAGATTTGAAGGATCAGGAGATCCAATAAAGAATAAGATTTCTTTTTTTGTTTGTTTGTTTGCTTAAAGAGAGAGGGACAGTGAGAGAGACAGAGAAAGAGAGAAACAACTCCACCTAGTTTTTCACATGGCCCCAGTTGCTCCAACACTCAGTTGTGTACATAGTGCTGGGGCTTGAACCTGGGTCCTCGGACTTGCCAGGCAAGTGCCAAAATCACTGAGCCACCAGCCCCAAGAATAATATTTCTATAATGCCAAATATTCTAGAGAGTTCAGAATCAGGATGTGGATTAAAAAAAAAAAAAAAAAAAACCTGACTTAGCAACTTGGAGAATGTTAAGAATGTTCAAGAAAGCTGCTTCTACAAAGTGGTGGAAATGCAAGCCAGGGTAGTATATTTTGTAGTGAGAAGCATATAGTTAACACATGATTGTTACCTTTAATTTCCACCTTCATTAAATGTTTCCGGTGTCCATTGTCACCACCACTAAGTCGTAGCCATCTCTTCCAGCATCCTGTACTTAGACCACTTTTTGAAACACCTCGGATTTTTCTTCAAGAAAAATACCTCAAGAGTTCACAACAAACCTGCCCAGTGGACGTGTGTTGATATTTTCAATACTAATGGATGCATCTTCAGCCTCTGGAGGGCTCCCACTCCATCCTAGAAATGCCAGGATTCATCTCTGAGGAAAGACTCTCATTTTGATCATGAAGTATGTGAAGGGGACCTGTGGGCTCAGTTCCCAATCTGGGAAAAGGGATTAAGAGCATGAAGACCCCATGCTTGTAAACGGTAACAGTGAGAAGGTTGTTTGCTTTAGAGACAGAGATTGTAAGACTGTTCATCGAGGTTTGGCTTCCTTGGGATTGAGACTTCATGGTCCCAGGTATGAGGGCAATTGGGAGATGGGAGGAAGGAGTGGACTATGGAAGAGACTCCATCAAGATGGCAGACACACATGACTAAGGAGAAAGACAGCCATCAGAGACCGCGTCCACGAGTGACCATGGATTCTCCAGCATCTGATATTCAATGTCATGCCGTTTTCTTCCCAAAGTGGTTGTTTTCCTCTAACCTGAAGTCTTCAGTAAAGTTTCTTAACCATTACAATCTAGAACTAATGGCATATATTCGTTAGGGCTTACCATGTACGAGGCATGCTTCTCTTCTAAGTGCTTTGTATATTAACTTATTTAATTTTCCTAGCAACACAGTGAGGGAACTATTATTATCAGCTCCATTCCACAGAGAAACTGAAGTACAGAGAGGTAAAGTGAATTGTTGAAAGTCATAAGACGAGTCAGAGACAGAGCCTGAATTTGAACTCAGGAAGCTCGACTGCAATGCTCATCATCTCTCTCTCTCTCTCTCTCTCTCTCTCATCTGTTGTTGGCTTGGAAGATAAAGGGAGGATCTGCAGTGACAGTTTGGGGTGAAATGAATCAGAGCTCTTGGTGTACCATGAAGAGGTGGAGATGAGGCCAGCAGAGGAAATCTAGAAGAATCATTCAGCACTTGGCAGTGACATTATACAATATGAACAGTTCCTAAGGATGCCCAGAAGCCATGAGGAAGAACCCCATAGATTCTGCAGTACCATGGTCCAGGGGTTCTCACTGAGGAACTTCGCACGTGAAAAGCGATGGGTTTGGTTTGTGGTGTGTGATAATGCACACACAGCCTGTTTTCTCTGTGCTTTGGGCTTTGGTCATTATGTATATGAAGTCTTCCTACCCTTTTATGATTTTTTTGTGTGTGTGTGTCAGGGATTCAATCCAGCAGTGCTTAATCACTGAGCCACATCCCTAGACCTATTTTTTATTTTGGGAGAGGATCTCACTAAGTTGCTTAGGATCAAATTTGCTGAGGCTGGCTTTGAACTCACAATCCTCCTGCCTCAGCCTACCAGGTTGCTGGGATTACAGGTATGCACCACTACGCCTAGCTAACTTCTGATATTCCTTCTAAGATCCGTAGAAGGGCAATCCAGATCTTCACTCGAAGGCCATGGTTCAGTTCTGATTCATCATCTATTATTTGCAGGTAAGCAAGTTGACACTGTGGCATAAACTTCCCTTTCTGCCATTGCTACTCCTAAGCCATATTTGCAGCCTACTACATGTGGGAAATAATAATATTTATCCACAGATATGAGACCAGAATAAAATCAATTCTCTCCATCAATGAAAAACAATCATGTGAATATTACTTTTGATCAAGGTTATCTGAAAGCAGATGGTAGAATACTAAGTTTAGATGAGCCATTGGTAGTCAATTTGGTTGTGATGAAAATATATTAGACTAAGACAAATATCATCACGGCGATAGGTGGTCATTGTGTCTTTGGAGGAGGAATGCCAATGAGAAACTTGGGTGTGAAAAGACCAGATAACTGCCCCCCAGCCCACAAAGAAAATAAGCAGCTTATCAGGCATGATGAGCCTATGGTATATGGTCAGCCTCATTAGAATATCTTAATTGGGAATTAGACTCATCCACAGAACACATTCTAAGTTTAAAACTTGGGAGGCAAATAACTCATTTAAATTCCAAAGGCACAACTTGTCTCCTACCTATTCCTTGAAATGTTTTGTTCCGTCTTTTCCTGTTTTTCCCCGTTATTCATTTTACTTTCTTCTAGCTATTTTCCTGTTTGCTGAGCTAATCCCTCCTCTCAATTATATCTGGGCTATATCTGCACAATTACCCACAGTTACTAACTTCATCTTGATTCGTTCCCTGCTTTATTTTGTTTTCCCCTCTTCTCTCATTCATCTTTTTGGTCTTTCCCTCTTCCCCTCTCACGCCCTCTCTCTTTTCCTCTCTACCTCTCTATCACTCGCAAGCTCAATCTCACAAAGGAATTAACTTATCAGAAAAGAATTTCCTTGCTTGTTATGAATTTCTTTTGTGCCCAGGGACTGGGGATTGCACGTGACTGGCTGCATCTCGCAGCCTGTTGCTCTAAGTTGCTAGTGTTTTCTTGACCTCTGGCACCTCACGCCACTGGTGGCATGGCATTGGCCCTTATCTCCCCAGAGCAGGGACGAGGGTAGCGTAGTGCTGAAGGTATGTTTGGCTAACAGCATCCATATTTTGGAAGACAGCTTTTGCTGTCAGAACAGGGGACATCAGCACCAGCACTCACAGCCTCATCATTGAATGTGTTTCCCTCACTCTGCAATTGCTTAGCTCAGATCAGAGTCCCAAGGTGGGCAACCCTTCATCTGAGCATCAGGGAGAATCAACAGCAGCTGTTGAACTTGGCACGAATGTAGCCTGGGAATGGCTACACTCAGACTGGAGTAGTGCTGGTGGGTGGTAGTCTGTAGGACAATTTTGAATGAAACAAAATCATGTACCATGGAACAGTCTATGAGAGGAAAGTTGTGAGATATGAAGTGTTTTCTGTGGGTGTGGGCTTTGACTTAATTCTCATGGATGATAGTCTAAGCTGCACAGCCATATAGAAGGACTTCTATTTGCCCAGAACATCACATAAATTATATACTATTTTCTAGATGGTGGCTGTGACTTTTTAAATAACTCTCCCACAAGTTCACATAAGGGTGAAAGATCAGTCCCAGGTACACTTCAGGGAGCACATGCCCTTCAAGATAAGAATGCCAAGTTCAGCTGGTGCCCTTAAGGGACCCCAGAGCCTGGACCCAAGGAGGACTTTCAAAGTCTCTAACAGAACAGTGCCAAATGAAAACATGTCCCACACAGTCCAGGAGAACCCCCAGCCAAGTGGTTTGCAAAGTGCCTAAGATCCAAGATTGGTCTAGGATTATTCCAAAACCTCAGAGGATGCGGAAATCTACCCCACATTCACCAGATTTCAATACAAACTGCACTGGGGCATGTGGTACACATTGCTTCAAAACCACAGAACTCCGTGTTTACTTTATGGCATTCTTGCTTTTCTTTTCTTTCTTTCTTTCTTTTTTTTTTTTTACTTCCTAAAAACAGAAATTTATTATTTCTTATAGCATTGGAGAATGGGAAGTCCAAAAGAATGACAGTGGCATGTGGCAAGGTCCTTTCTGGTATGTCGTAATCATAGCAGAGGACATCACAGTGTGAGGAAGCACACAGGCAAGACAGAGGGGAAGTAAGGCTGAACTCAACTTTCTCAGGACCCCACTCCCAGGACAACAGCCTTAACCCGTGTGCTTCATGACCAAATCACATCTTATAGGTCCCACATTTTAATACTATCACAATGGCAACTAAATTTCAACACAATTTTTGGAGGGCATATTTCATAGCAAAGGTGTTAGATTTACACTGAATTTGAATACAAAACTGGAACCAATCAGTGGAAGTTACCCAAAGACAGATCTTAACTCAATGTAAGGCCAAAGTGTCTCAGAATTCACGGACCTGAAAGATACTGGTGGCTTTGGGAGTTTGGGAGCTCTTTGTTACTCAAAGTCGTCAAGCAGAGGCTGGTTGGTTGTGGTCAGAGAGAAGACATCCTTGTGTAAGAAGTGGGGCTCAATTATCTCCTAGCTCCTTCCAATCCTACCATTCCATGAATTTTCTTCCTTGAAAATGTACTATTGTGGCCATATGGAAACAAAAGGAGAGACTTATTTCAAGAAAAATTTTGTTACCAAAGAAGAAGCTACAGCTCAGGTCTTGCTTATTAAACCAAATGGTTCAAGTCAGTAGTATGGTTGGTGTTCTTTGGTTTGGGGAATTTTCTTCCCTTTTTATTTTCCTTTTTGTTGGGGGGGTGTCATTCATTTGTTTTGTAGGATAAGCCCATAAGAAAACCCATTCCTCCATCCAGAAATAAAGACAGAGACAAGCTCAGTGCCTTCCCTACCACAAGATAGCCACCAGTCTCTACAACGGTTTAGATTTCTTGGTGAGGACAGGACCTGGTGTGACACGGCCCTCTACACAGAACCTGATGGTAGATATTCCAAACATAGTCACCTACTGCTGTGTTCTGAAAAAAATGGCTGGCGGGGGGAATCTAATGTTCTAATGTTCAGAGATTAAGCATCTAACCAAAGAATTTGGAAAGCTTTGCTCTCTAAGCTTAGAGAGCAACGGCCAAGAAAAAAAGAAAAATAGAAGACACGTGCCCTGTAATGCTGGTCTTGAGGTGCAGAAACAGAGATCCCAAAATGTAACTTCAAATTTCACTTCTAAGAAAACTGTCACTTTTCTAGGAAACGTTCAACCTTTTGGGTGTGACTTAACTAGTGTTCACTGAATACTTAACGTGGTGGTCATGTTGAATGTCAGGAATTATTTCCAAATTACTGAGAGAAAACTGAGTTAAAAGACTGTGAGAGATAGAGCAAAGTGAATCAGGAAGAAGCAAATTTCTGTCACTGGTTGCTGACTCTCCCTGACTGTGGTATGTTCGTTAGCTATTACTGAGCCCTTTCTCTCGAAATTTGTTGACGGATTGCATCTCACTTGTTCATCTCAGATACTTGTGATATACACCTACCTTGAGGTACAAACCAAAGAAATATAAAACCCCACTAAATTTTGAAAAAGCAAAAGTGTGAGGAACACAATGTCCCAGACACATGTTAATTAATATTCTAATAACATCAGCTTTTGCCCTTTACCTTTTATATTGGCATATAGAGCACATAAGCCATTACCCCAATATCCTCACTTTCATTTTTTGATAGAAAGTAGGAGATTCAGAAATCATCATGCCCCTTATTTCCCCAAGGAAGCTAAGGCTCATAGAATTTCACTGGAGATTCTAATTCCTGTTTAGAGTAATTATGCATCCCAGATTTCCCAAGGCAGTTCCAATTTTGGAGATTCTGTCCCAGTATGTGGCCTCTCATTTCTTCTTTTTTTTTAATAGAGAGAAAGAGAGAGAGAGAGAGAGAGAGAGAGAGAGAATCAATTTTATTTAGTTTTTCATGTGACTTTTGTTGCTCCAACACTTTGTTGTGGTGCAGAGGTTTGAACCTATGTCCTCACACAGGTGTCCAGGCAAGCACTGCAACCTCTGAGCCTCGCCTCTCTTTTCTTAAACTAGTCTGACAAGGCTCCAGAAAAGTAAACATACACTTTTGCATTCCTTTACACATTCCAAAAATATTAATGACCTCAAATGTATCTGCCACTGTTGAAGTAATTGAAACACCATAGCATCTAATGGAAATGTGAAGGGTGGTCCGTGGGCACAGTTGCACAGTGGGAGGAGAGAGTTCATCACAGTCAGCATGTGTGAGATGGCTTTGGGTGACATGGGATTCAGCTGTCAGGAAAGAGTGGGAGAAGAGCTTCTCATGTATAGAGAATAGGTTGGGATGGAGCGGTGGCTCAGAGGTTACAGCACTTGCCTGCCATGCATGAGTACATGAGTTCAAACCCCAGTACCAAGTACACAATGAAGTCTCAGAGCAACAATGTCTCGGAGCAACGAAAGCCACATGGAAAACTAAATAAAATTTATTCCCTCTTTCCTGCCCCCACCTCTCTCTCACCTTCACTGTCCCTCTCTCTTTAAAAAAAGAAATTAGAGAGAATAGGTTGAAGATTGGTACGACTTTTGATGAAGCAGAGGCATATTTTCAAGGAATGATCAGGAATGCAGGACAAGAATAGAAGAGAACTGAACCTGATAAAGCAGGTTGAGCCCAGGATTTTGAAATGTCTGTGATGCTGGTTGGAGGAGCTGAGACTTCCTTCACTTAACAGGAAGCTACTGAATGTTTTTGAGTTGGTTAGTAGCCTGAGAAAAATCTGAACTTTAGAAAAACGGTTGTCTACTTATGAGAAGAGAATGTATGGTAGAGGAGAAATCAATTAGAGGCTGATTTCCAGACAAGAGAAGGCAATAAGCCAAGTAACAAGATGCCAGGGCCTGAACTGAGACCACTCAGTGATGTCATAGAGGTGGATGAAGATTTCAGGAATAATTGTATAGAGAGACTATAGTTTCTGCATGCTGGATTTTTATCTGAACTTGAGGCTAATGTCTCCCCTCTTGAAACTACTTGAAAATGACCCATAAACAGGGTGTCTCTCTGATAACGTCCTCCCCTTCTCCACAGCATGTCATCTCTGAAGTAACCACCAGGGGGCAGAATTACATTAACAACCATAGTAGAGTCCCCCCCCCCCCAAAAAAGCAAGCATTCTTAAGGGTATGCTTAGAGAGTTAGAGCTGAGTGTGAGTAGGTGGGAGGGATGACAGTCATAGGGTAGGTAGGCCAGGGGAAACTGAGGCTAGAAGCTCAGAATTATTACAGTTTTAGGAAATTGAATTGAATTTGCAAAATGGGTGGAAGAGAACAGAAACTCCTATTTCTTGATTTTCTAACATATACGAGGCACCTGTGCTGAGAGCTTTTCTATTGTCTCTAACCTACACATGAATTGCACACAGTACTACACATGGCCTCACCTTATAGGCAACCAAGTCAAGTCTGAGAATTTCACTGGCTGAGATTTCCATTGAGCATCTACTATGTGCCAAACATTCTCCAAAGCACTTGGGACACAGCGAGGGGACATGACAGCCCTTTTCATGAAGCACATGTGACTTGGGGGAAAAGGGACAACCAAAGACCAAGTGAACAAAGAAGATCAATCCAATGGCGGTAGCTGTCCGGGAAGCCAGCATGGTGGCACAGCAGCTTCCCACAGTGGTAGCAATGGGAAGGATTTAGTTTAACTGGTTGATAGACAGAAGCTTCTCTGTTGAACCCTGAAGGCTAAGAATGAATCAATCAAGTTAAGCCCTGGGAAGGAGGATTCCAGGCAGGGAGAATAGCAAGAACAAAAGCCCCATGGATAGATAACCTTGACATTCTCCGGGGACAGAAGGCCTGAGTGGAGTGAATTGGGTACAATGAGCAAGGCATGCTGGGTAAGGGGTGAATAGGAGAGGGAGGTGGGAGCCATATCCCACAGGGTCTGGAAGATTACAAAGAATTTGAAGCAAATTTTAACCTACAGGAAATTCCAAATCCAGACATTTATGGGCCCCAGCACAAGAGCCCTGAGTAAAGGGAAGCCCCAGGCTATGTTGTAAAGGTGCTTCTTCCTGCACATCTGCAGTTCCAGTAAAGGTCCTGGAAAAGACATCAGAGCTCCCATCCTCTGATGCCTGGTGGGCAACTGTGAGCCAGAGAGGTTGGGGCAGCCTGGACGCTGAGCTGGCAGCAGAGAGCGAGAAGTAGGTGAAATGGACTGGCGGGGCGGTGGGGAGGGGAGTGGGGGTCGGGCAAGACAAACTCCACTGACCGCGATTACCACTCACGGTACTTGTGCCTGAGCAGAGGGAGCCTTGTGGAGCAGAGACCAGGTGAGTCCAGCTTCCTTGGCTGAAGCACAGGGAGGCAAAGTTTATCAGTGACTGTTGCTGTGGGACAAACCGCCCTCAACCACTTATTCTCTCACACTGTTCCTGTGCATCGGGAATCCAGAAGCGCCTGGCTGGGTGGCCCTGGCTCCGGGGCTCTTGTGTGGTCCTAATCAACGCATCAGCCCAGGCAACCCTGCACAGGCCTGACTGGGCTGGGGAAATGCTTCAAGGGGAGAGGGGTGCTGCCTTATGATGGGCAAGGATCATAACTGAGGGACCTTCCCATGGGCTTTCTTCCTTTCTCTCTTTGCCTTTAGTTTGCCCGACACCAGCAGAAAAGTGGACCTTGGGGGCTGGCTCTGCTCCTGGCCCCCTTCTTCCGCCCCCTGGCAGGCACACACAGGCGATTCAACTTGGACACTGTGACACACTCAGGAGAGGCTGGTGCCTAGGGCTTCTGAAGTTGAGTGGGGCATTTTGTGGGGGGTTTTGGGGTTTGTTTGTTTTTTTTTTTCTTTTCCCCATCTTAGGCTCCCAGTCTTCAACTGCCTCCCCTCATAGCAACCTATGGGTTGAAAGTTTTTTTGTTTTTTGTTTTTCTTCACTCACCTCATGATGATGGAGTTTAAAGTAAACTGTGCAGGTCCAGGGGTCCCTATTGTGCACAGAATTAGTCCCGCCAGGCCCATACCTTGGAGGGTGCTTCACTGATGGTGCAGCAGCCCCTGGCAGAGATGGCTGGCCCAGCCCAGATGACTGATGGACACAGGGACAGCCAACACGGCCCTTGCTTCAGACAAAAGCCTCCGTTGCTGCTTGTTTGGAGACCCCTAGACTTCCCACACTTAGCAGAAGAACAAACTGCAGCCAGACCCAGCCAGAGAACCCAGGGATTGAAGAAGCCATGGGCTGACCTCATATCAGGGAAGAGAGAATCAACCAGCAGCCACACCGGGAGCCTGAGCAGGAAGTTGGAGGAGAGGGCTGCTGTAGGGGGTTTTTGTGGTGGTGGTTTATTTTATTAAATTTTTTTCTTTTCTTATTCATTTTGATGGACACAATCTCAAGCCACCCTGGTGTGTGTGCCTGTCAGAGCGCACAGGTGTGTCCAGGCTGGGAGGCGCTGTCCAAGTGTGGCAAGCTGCTCTGCCCCAGACTGAAGGATTTCCATTTGGGTTTAGTGAGAGCCTTTCCTTCAAGCTGGGTGTTGCTGTCAGGGTCTGCTTTCAGACAACTTCTTTTTGTTTTTGTTTTGTTTTTTCCTCTCTTCCCCTTTAGAGTCTACAGAAATGTTTTTTTAAAGGATCAGGTCTGCTTTTAGTTTCATTGTTTTTTTCTCCTCCCGCTCCTTAAAAATTGGTTCTGTGAGGAAAGGCGGGGGGCGCTCTGTGTCTACCACACGCTAGGCCAGCCCTAGGCCCCCACGAGGGTGTCCCACGTACATGCACATCCGTGTGCCTAGAAGAAGACTAGCACAGCCGTTCCCCAGTTCCTCTCCAGCCCATTTTCCTATTGATGCAGTTAGGGACTTTAATTTAAAATCCTTTTTCTGTAGGACCGCCTTCTCCAGACACAACTGCTACAACATTCTAACAAAGGCTCGTTTAACCCCCGTGCTCACGTGTGAATATCATCAGTCTTTAGAAAACATTTTTGACATGCATTAGAGGACCTAGTTTTGGAAATTGTTCCAAGTTTTTTGTGTTAAACCCTACATTTCTCATCGATTTTTGTTTTGCTCTCTTCTGAGTATAACTTTGGGTTGCAGGAGGAGAGGGAAGGGTGGGAAAGGATGGCTTTCATTCCAAGATTCAGGGGTGCAGCAGGGAAACGGAGGGAAATTGACTTTTTTTTTTGAGGGGGGAGAGTGTGTTCTTACACCAAAAAAAAAAAAGTATGCAAACATTTCTATTCCTCACATTTTTCTGTGTGCCTGGCAAATAAATACCTGTCTTATGCTAAAAAAATAAAAGAATGCTTTCCCTCGCTGGGCTGCAACGGCAATGAAGCTGATTTGCAGGAGCTCTGGCTCTCTGGGAAGTCTCCCTGGGTTATTGGGGGGATCTTCACAGCAGGGCACCTGGCTCTCTGCAGCTGCAGGATGAAGGAAGTGCCAGGAGGCAGCTGATGGCTCTTTTGTGCCCTAACCTTAGAAGGTGCACTTTGACACTGCTGGGACATCCTGTTGGTTACACAGGGGCCCTACAGGAATGGCGCAAGGGCATGATCACCAGCAGTAGAGTGGCCTTCAACGACCTCCATAGGAAGAAAGAGCAGGTATCAAGAGTATGGAATGTTGCTGTACCTCTTTTATTATCCCAGCACCTGTAGGAACCTGTGACCATTACTTTTACATAAAGACAGGTCTCTGAGTTTAGCCGAAGATGTCCCAAAGTCACACATATTTAATGGCAGAGCACATTGCCAGATCTGAAGCTGCTAAACTGCACAATGCTTTCTCCTGAGCAAAAAGAAAAGGCATAGTTTGTGAGTGAGTGTTCAGGATGGGCAGAAGACAAGATATGTGAAGGAAAGCCTTAGCTGGGAATATTCTCTTTGTGCCTCTGTTTACCTATCTGTAACACAGGACTGACACCAGAACCTGCTTAGTAGAGTAATTTAAAGGATGAAATGCATTGATAAGTTGCAAAATTCTTAGAAGGATGCCTGCCACATAGCACATGCCACATGAGTGTTTTCATGACAATCAATGAATCCATCCATCAATCAATAGTACTGGCAGCTCTCTAAATTTTATACTTTTCTGAGTAACCCTCTGATCTGAATCACGCTTTAAAACTGTCTTTGTTTGTCCACATCAATTTTTATTTGGAAGTTCTAGGAGGATGGGGCCGCCTCAATTGCTGCAGGCAACAACCAGCAGCCATTGAAGAAGATATCTATTTATAAATGCTGCAGGGCTCTCTCCTGCCTCCATCTCAAGCCTTCAGGGACACGCTGCCTGTGCCTTGCACAACAGCCAGCTCACAAATAAATGAAGGGCACACCCATGTGGTATTAATAATGCTATTTTCGGAGATGATATAATGGCTTCCAGAATCAGGAGAGGACTCCAGGAGTTTCTTTGCCTGGGCAGGGCTGTTCCACGTGTCTGCCTGGGCCCTCCTCCCACTGCAGCCCCTCCTACCAAGGGAAGGACTATTTTTGACCTTGGGCCGATAGATGACCAGTTATTTCCAAAGGGTGGCTGAGAACGTGATGGCTGTGACCCTTTGGAATAGGAAAAAAAAATGTGCACAATGAAGAAAATCATGTGCCCTTTTCAGTCTGTGTCTTTTACTACCATTCTGCCTGATTCTAGTTTGTTCACGTCTCCCTCTCTCAGAAAGGAATAAAGGAGAGAGAGAGAAAAGAGAAATGTTTGAATGTGCCATCCATGTGCTTTTTCATTCCATCAGAAAACCTGCAGAGGGGCTGAGAGCCCCGGGAATCTGGCATCACGAGGCAGGTCAAGATCTAGTTCTTCTGCAGTAAAATCACATTTTAACTTAATATCCTTTAAAACGAAATGCCGCTTTTGCAGAATGAAAGAGACTATTGCAGAATGTATATCAGAATGATCCTGAGATTTTCGTGCAATTTTTAACTGGTTTAGGCACTTCCTAATTTATCAATAAAACACGTTATAAGAACATAACTGCTACATCTTCATTCCTTCTTTTAGAGTAAAACTCAATGCCTTTTATAATGAAATTGGAAGAGTAAATTGGTGCCTTTAAATCCTCCCCCCCCCCCAAAAATCTGTTCTTATGAAATGGCATTGATCTGACCCATTTTGTATGGGGTTTCTAACAGCCTCAGGAGCTGGCTGACAGAGCACCACGAGCAGGGTCCAGGATCATGAGGTTCTGGCACAAGTCCTAGTGCCCTGGTGGCACTAGGGGTGGTGGGAGTGGGGGGAGTTGCCAGTTTTCAATGTCTTCTCTCTAGGGCTATCCCCTTGCTGCTGGAGTGGTGAGAGACCTGCCAACACTACTAAGTCTTTCCCTGACATCTAGTGTCAACGTGTGAAATGACACATTGGCAACCACACTCTTAGGGCAAGGACAATGACCTCACTTATTAACCGGGTGGACAGGCAGCAGTTCTCCAGGTTGCCTCCTGGCCAGGTCACCCCTAGGGCTCCATCGGGAAGCAACTGCAGCCTCAGACTTCACCATCAGCCCTGGAAGAGGGAGAGGCGTCATTTTTCTTATTGAGAAGTACATCTTATTCAACAAAGAAGGATGGAGAATCCTCTGTGCTCATTTACCTCCTGGTTAAAAAGAAATCAGAAATCATGGCTTGCATCTTGATAAACTGTCTTATTCCAAGTTCTCTTATTCTGGATCCTCTCCAACCCGCTCTCTCTACCTTCATGTGACCATTTTATTCTTGATTTTTCTGGCATACAGAATTTACACAGAATGCACAATATAGCTAATGGATGCCAATGCAAGAAAAGAAAAAGAAAAGGAATAGCTTCTGACTTCTTTTCTCAACACTTATGAGCACCAGGACATCCTGATGCACGTTTATTTTTCGGTGGTGGGGTCACTGGATCCCTCTCACACTTTGGCCCTTTCAGTGCCTCAGCAATTAGCACCATAAATGTATTTGAGGTGTCTTTGCTCTGAAAAACCATTTGCAATACCACACTGCCAGCAATGCTCCAGAACCATGATCCTTTGTGCAAGGACTGTATGGAAATTAGAATCATCTAGGAAAATAGCCAGTTGAGGGAGAACAAGGGTGGGTCACTCTCCTAAGAATCAGAATCGTCCATGTCAAGGGGAGGAACAGAACCTGCAGTAGTGAGTCCACGTCTTCCTCCAGGAAGCCCACTGGAATCCCTCCAGAATCACTGAAGTTCTGTTATGATCACGCATCTCCTTAGATCACAGGAACTTCCTCCATGACCATAACATAGCAGAAGTATTCCCTACGGAGAAATCCTCTCGCAGGTTACCCTGCATTCCTGATATTTCAGTGTGAGCCCATTTCTCCTTCATTCAAAGCTGATTCGTTTTCATTTTCCAATAAATGTTAAATACACAGCAGACACCATGAGATCCTTGCAGACAAAGGAGGTACACTTGGTGTTAATTAGATCATGTCTCGGGAGTCTTTATCAATCAGCTGTGAGTCATAGCCCCTAAACCATATTTTCTTTGCCTTAAAGCTCTGAAGGGTATGAGGCTCTGCTGGATGCTCCCCCCACCCCACCCCATGCCCCTCTCTCTTTCTCTCCCTTTACCAGATCTGATAGGAGGTTTTCCCTCCTTCTGAACTCCCTCTCAGGTTGGCCTGTACCTTGACCAGGTGAGCCAGGCGAGGCTGCTCTAAGAAGGTGGGGTTATGTGGGATCAAGAGGAGCCTCCTTCTGCATCTCAATGCTGGGGTACTGGCCTGGGTGTGTTCCCTCTGGACTCCTGACTCTTGGGGCCCTGTTTGAGTCGTCCTAGAAGGTGCCACGTGGCTGACTCATTTAAGCAGCCACAGAAGCACCCCATGCAAGCATAACCTGCAGGCGGCCACAGAGTCTAGTGTGTTTCTTCTGATGGGTGACTATAAAAACAGGGGATGTCCTAAGAGCAGCTTCACTCAAATTTCAGAAAATTATCCCTTTCTTTGGAGGGTGGATAATAAATGAGGAAACAGCAAGAAAATCACCAAGTACTAAAGGTAAGCAACTGCCATAAAAACAGCAAAAATACCTTTGAAGAGGTTTTTTTCTTTATTATTTGTGAAATTTCAAATTAGAACATGTACTATGTGACTTCATGGGACATAGTGAATTCATCAAAAAAAAACATGAGATTTGTTGCTGATCAAATTGGAAGGAAGAGCTTTTTTATAAAAGCCTTTTAGCTTTGTTTTTCGCATTTGGTGGCTCAGGAATGGATGGTTGTGAGCCAAACAGTGCTGAGAAAAATTTGGTCCTTGAAACTCAGTATAGATCATTTTTTAGGTGTTTTTTTTTTTTTAAGAGAGAAGGACAGTGAGAGAGAGAGAGAGAGAGAGAATCAATTTTTATTGAGTTTTTCACATGACTTGACAACGAAAGTTGTGTACCTGGGTGCTGGGGGTTTGAACCCATGCATTCACCCATTCTGGGTCACCCCTCCAGCCATAGGGTGTTTTTTTTTTAATAGCAGAATTTAGCTATTTTATTTTCATCCATTTTTGTGACCCAAAGACTG
>PVKS010014154.1:0-42279 GCA_004027875.1 Aplodontia rufa | reverse complement strand
CCACCTCATAAATCTTTATTTCTTAACTTTTTTTGACTAAAAATTTCAGAACCAAAGAAAAGTGGAAAGAACCTAACGAACACTTTGCAAAATCTTCTATTTATTGATACTTTCTATTTATGATCATCCCTCCATATTCATGGTATCTGCATGTCTGAATTCAACTACTTTGGGTATGTGGAAAATAGTGCATCTGTACTAAACATGTCATTATTCCTTAAATAAAGTAGATCAGCTATTTACATAGTATTTACATTGTATTAGATTATTATAAACTAGAGACAATTTAAAATATATAGAAAAAAGTGTGTAGCTTACACTATCCCATTTTATAAGGAACTTGAGCATCCATGGATTTTGGTATCTACATGGGTTCCTGAAATCAGGCCCCTACACATACTGTGGAACAACTATATATATAAATTTTTTTTCCTGAACCATTTGAAAGCAAATTGAAACACCATGATATTTCATTTCTAAATACTTAAAACTATGCATCTCCTATGAATGAGGATATTTTGCCACATCTCAAAATAATTGTACCTAAAACTTAAAATTATTTTGGTAATATAATCTAATATATAGCCTTATTTTAATTTTTACCAGTTGTCCCTAAAATGTCTTTTTATGCTTTCCTTCCTGTCCTTACACTACCCACAATCTAATGGAAATTAATATCTTGCACTGATTAAGTCCCTTTATAAATTTTAAATTGAGGACAATTGTACCCTCTCACCCTTTCTTTACTTTTTATGACAGTGATTTTTAAGATTCAGTCAGTTGTCTTGGATTGGAAGACAACTCAGTGTTACAGCATTTGCCTAGCAAGTGTGAAGCCCTGGGTTCAATCACCTGCACCACAAAAAATTCATAATAATAGTAGAGTCAGTTGTCTCGTAGAAGAACTGATATTCTGGATTTGTCTGATGATTTTCCTTGTATTTAGAGTCAAAGTACCTTTATCTATTTGTCCTTTTAATATCAATCCATTGGTCTTTGAAATATTCCTATCTTTCTGACATAAATATTCTAGATTCACCTTGTTCTTTATTAGCTCAGATCTGGAGTCAATCAAGTTCTCTAAAGAACTCTTTTATGTCTTTCTTTTTTCTTTTCTTTTTTGAGAAAGAATGAGAGAAAAAGAGAGTTAATTTTAATTTTTTCATCTGGTTTTGTTTTTCCTTGACTTAGTTGTGTATGTGGTGCTGGGGATCAAACCCAGGTCCTTGAGCATGCCAGGCAAGTGCTCTACCACTGAGCCCCTCTCCAGTCCCTCTAAAGAACTCTTACTCTTTTCAGTGGTATTTAGAGACAAGATCTGGATGCTAGGTGGGCTTACTGTTAGGCCATCATTGGTATAGGCACTACTGAACAACAAGCTATGAACAATATAACCTTTTTTAAAAAATGAGTATGAATTGATATTAGTGATTCAAATCCAAAACCACAGGACTTCTAAAGTGATATGCCACAGAAATTCTGGTTCCTAAAACATCAATTGATTTATTTGCTCTATCTTGTAATATAAAAGAAGTTTCATAATTGTGAGACTAACTCAGCCAAAATTAATAAACTAAGTAACTTGGTTTTTTTCTTTTTTTTTTTAAGTAACAGGGATTGAACTCAAGAGCCACTTCCCCAGCCCATTTTTGTTGTTGTTTCTTTTGAGACAGGGGCCTCTTAGGGCTAAGGCTGACTATGAACTTGTGATCCTCCTGCCTCAGTCTCCCAAGCTGCTGGCATTACAGGTATGCACCACTGCACCTGGTTTACTAAGTAACATTTAAGATACTGTTGGAGCTCTTTTGATTCTTAGAATAAACCCCCACTAGGCAAGTACAGTCAAAATAGCGTAAATTTTTCTTAAAATTTATTTTCATTTGATTGTATTTCAACTTGATTTATATTGTTAGACTAACTTGTTTTTTTTATATTCAACTTTATGCTTGTATTTTCACCCTTTTTATTTACAAAAAAAGGTGTACAACCATTTACATATAAGTCAAACTTTAAAAAGGAATACTCTGGGAAACCTTGTTTCTATTCTTATCTCCTGCACACCACCTATACTCACTAAAGGTAAACAATTTAATTAGTTTGTTTTAACCTTCCTAGGTATTTTTTTTTAAACAAATACATCTCTGATTCATAGTCCTTTTCACTCGGCAATATATCTGGGAAATGACTACACACTTATTCATAGATACCATGATCATTCTTTTTTGTTGTTATGTTGTTTTGTTTTTTGAGATATGATCTCACTGTGATGACCAGGCTGGCCTGAACTCCTGGGCTCAGCCTCCAGAGTGGCTAGGCCTACAAGTGTGCATAATTGCACCTGGCCTGTTGTCATTTCTTTT
Organism: Aplodontia rufa; assembly: GCA_004027875.1. Lineage (NCBI taxonomy): Eukaryota > Metazoa > Chordata > Mammalia > Rodentia > Aplodontiidae > Aplodontia > Aplodontia rufa. The sequence continues at coordinate 39,919 of PVKS010014154.1, read as the reverse complement.
TACTTCAACTATTATGTTTTCTCAATTCTAAGACTCAATGCCTCTATATTTGGCATTTTAAAAATCAAAACAGGCAGCATGCCTGTAATCCCAATGACTTGGGAGGCTGAGGCAGAAGGATCACGAGTTCAAAGCCAGCTTCAGCAACCTAGTGAGGCCCTAAGCAACTTAGTGAGACCCTGTCGGAAAATAAAAAAAATAAAAAAATAGAAACCAATCTTAAAGCAGTGCCAAATGAATTTATCAATCACAAGGCAGAGAGGTAAGTTGTGACATAGTTGTTTCCTGTATACTTGTTCTATACATTTGCTGTTAATGCAATTAAGTTCTTGAAATAGAAGTACCACATGAGGTAAATTTCATAGTCTGGAGTGCTACTGGTTGGTGAACATATGTTCAAAATTGTTACACTGTGATGCATTTTTAAAGTAGAATGCATTGTCGTTTATGCACAAGATTGCCTGTCACACACCACAATTCAGTTAAATATGGTACACTGGCCAGGTCTCAGGAGCAATGACAATTTTGGTATAAACCACTTACGTATCAGAAAGTACACAGGTACACAAATATCCAACCGTTAAATGCTTTCAGTTGATTTGCAAATGCAGTTTTTATTTTAAAAATATACCAGCTATATTAATGAAGAAAAAGATCATAGACAATGCAATTGAAACCCCAGCTAATGTTTGTATTCCTTAAAAGTTTTCACATAATTATAAAACGTACAATCAAGACTGTGTATACAGGAATCTCTCACCACTGTTATACACTTTGTACTAGAACTTATAGACACAATTAGGCAAGAAAGATATACAAAAGGCATAGAAATTGGAAAGGAAGATGTAAAACTAATCTATTTGCAGATGACATGATTTTTTTATATAGAAAATCCCAAAGAGGCCCTAATAAAACTATTAGAGCTAATGAAAAAGTTCAACGAACTTTTAGGGTATAAGATCAACATGTTATAATTAATTGTTTATATTGTTTTTCCTATACTAGGATTGAACCTAGGGACTCTTTACTATTGTGCTGCATCCCCAGCCAATTCTGTTTTTTGAGACAAGGTCTCCATAAGTTGCCAATGCTGACCTTGAACTTCTGAACCTCCTGCCTCAGCCTTCCAAATAACTTTAATTATAGTACACACTGCACCTGGTTAAAACCAGTTGTTTTTACATATAAGGGATTACATGAACAATCTGAAAGGGATTAAGAAAACAATTGCACTGAATACAAAAGAATAAAAGTACCTAGGAAGAATATCAATCAAAGAGTTGAAAGACTTGCATGCTGAAAAATACAAAATAATGCTCAAAGAAGACCTAAATAAATGGAGAGATATCCTGTGTTCTCGGTTTGGAAGACTTAATACTGTAAAGATGGCAATATTCCCCCAGTTGATCTACAGATTGAATGCAATCCTCACCAAAATTCCTACTTCATGCTTTGTATAAATGGACAGGCTGATCCTGAAATTCTTTTTTTGTTTTTGGTACCAGAGATTGAACCCAGGGCAACCAGAGCTGGGGGCTGGAGAGGTGGTGGGATAGAACACTTGCCTGGCATGCATAAGGACCTGGGTTCAAACCCAGCACCACATATACAACTAAGTGTCAGAAAAACAAAAAATAGATGACAAAATAAAAGTGATTCTTTCTTTCTCGTTAAAATAAACAAGTTAGAGCTGAGCAGGCTGCACAGTGGTACCATGCCTGTAATCCCAGCTACTCTGGAGACTGAGGTAGGAGGATTGCAAGTTAGAGGCCAGCCTGAGCAATTTAGCAAGACCCTGTCTTAAAATTTCAAAGTGTGTGTGTGTGTGTGTGTGTGTGTGTGTGTGTGCGGGTAGTAATGGGATGTAGTTTAGTGGTAAAATGACCTTGGGTTCAAACCTAAGAACTAAAAAAAAAAAAACTAGAGCCAAAAGAGGGAGTTAGGCAGAGCATGGTGGTACATGCCTGTTATCCCAGCAATTTAAGAGGCTGGGGCCCAACAGCAAGTTCAAGGCCAGTCTCAGTGAGTTAACCAATAACAAGACCCTGTCTCAAAGGAAAAAAATAGAGATGGGAGGGGGATGTGGCTCACTGATTAAAGTGCCCCTGGGTTTAAGATTTTCTTCATTTTTTTCTCCCTCTGCTGGCTCCTTCCATAAGACCACATTCCTTTAGACTAATACACATCTTAGCTGCATCCTGAGTGTACCAGAAAGAAGTACAGAAATGAGCTCTGACCAAATTTATCACCTAATATAGCAGGCAGACCATAAAGAAATCATTTATGCATCATGATTAAATGTTACAAAGGAAAACAGTGCTATACTAGAGAATAAGGGGGAATCCTATTTTCAGTTAGTATGGTTAGGAGTCTCATAAAAGACGACCTTCAATCAGAAAATCCTGCATGCCATTAGCTGGTGACAAAAGGAGTTTGAAAAGGGAGTTCGTGAGGCCACGCTAAGGAGTTTGGACAGTATTTAACTACAGCAGGCCACTTTGTGTTTGGACAATATCGCAGAGAATGCAAGTGTTGCTCAGTGGTAGAGTGGTTTAGTCAGCATGGAAACCCTGGGTTCAAATCCCCCTGCCCCCCAAAAAACAAAAAGGTCGCAGAGGCGAGAGAAAGCAGGTTTTCGGAGGCATCCGATGGTTGTCTAGATTTGAGGCCACCCTGCCTGCTGGTTACGCGACAGGGGGACTGAGGTGTCCTTCTGTGATAGGAAAGAGAACACCGCAAAGCAATAAGAGAAGCTAAGATGGCGACCCAGTATTTAAAGTTAAAACAAAACGCTGCTTTCAGGATTTCTTGGTGTGAATCGCCAGGATCGGGGCAGGGCACGCTCCCGAACTGGAAATCTACGGGTCACAGCCTGAGGGACTACACAGCCCGAGAGGTAAGTGCAGCTCTGGTCGTCCCTTTGGTATCACCAGATGCAGACTGTCAGGGGCCGAAGAGGGGCTCCACGGTGGCCTGGTTACAAGGCGCCGTTGAGCACAGAAAAGACTACACACTGAAGCGGCTCTCACTACTAAAACAGTCACGCCACGTCGGACCGACAGACTCAAATCACAGACCTCAAGTTTACCTTTCCGGCGCCGATTAACCTCAACCCTGGAAGTGCCGCCCATTTGTGTTCACTTCCGCTACCCCAGGCCGCTGCTAATCTCGCGAGAACTGAAAGCGCTATGTGACCTAGGCTAAGCGGAAGTCGGGCCTCTTTTTCGTGGCGCCTTGTAGGCGATCAGCTGCGCCAAGATGAAGGTAGGTTGTGGTGGCGGATGTTCATCTAGACTTTGGGAACTTGGATCGAGCCTCAGAACACGGGGTCGGTCCCAGCACTCCAAAATTCTGACTCTAGATGGAGGAGAGTCTACGGCAGGATAGAGTTAGCACTTCTTTTGCCGGAGCTCCTTGGGAGAGCGGATGGCGGACGATTACCGCCGGAGTTGCTGGGAGGCTGTGGTGGCGTCCCCGCGGTCTGCCAAGACAGATGCGGACGGAGTGTCTGTGGCGGGTTTATAGTGCGGCTTTTCACCTTCATTACCTAGGTCAGTCTCCCTGCTCCAGGACGGTAATGACTGGAGCTTTCTGCCCCGGAATCGTGCCTCAGGGCCGCCGGAAAAAAACGTGTTCTACCAAGCCTGTTGTTTGGCTCATGTGCTTAAGACGAGTAAAGTCATCTCAGATCTTAGGGAGAAAGCAAGGAGAGAGACCACTGGACCCCCTTCCGCAGGTTTCTCCCGGGTAAAGCTGTTGGTATTGAGCCGCCGCTCTCCTCGCGTTTCCTTCATGTCACCTCTCTCCTTACAGAGTGTCATGAAAGGCTTTTTGTGATGTAATTACCGTGCTAGGTGGGTCAGTAAAAACCTGTGAAGGCTTTTTTCCTAAGCCTTTTTCCCCCCACCCCTTTTGATCCTTAGCTGAATATCTCCTTCCCAGCCACTGGCTGCCAGAAACTCATTGAAGTGGACGATGAACGCAAACTTCGCACTTTTTATGAGAAGCGTATGGCCACTGAAGTAGCTGCTGACGCTCTGGGTGAAGAATGGAAGGTAAACGTTAAATTGGGTTGTTACAACTGTTTTAGTGACATAAACGTTGGTATTTGGAACGGGGTTGGAACTGGCGGTTCAGTCTTCAGACCCTGGGCTAAGTTATTTCTGAATGTCACTTTGTAAAGTGACAGCTGTAACTTGATGGGGTTATGAAGTAAATTGCCAAGAAAGGTTGCTTCTAATACTTGGGGGGTCGTTGATTATTTGGTCTATTAAATCTTTTTATCTTTCTTAGTGTTGATTTCTCTACTAATACACGGGTTTGAAATGTAAATGAGTTTGGTAATTGAACTTGATAAGTTGGAAATGCAGACAAAACTTAAGTTCAGAAGTTCAAATTGCTCTTAATTATACTTCCTGGAACAAAGGCCATAATAATGAATTTTATAAATTTGGAATAGAAATGACATGTTGTATTCTTGTGCAGGGTTATGTGGTCCGAATTAGTGGCGGGAACGACAAACAAGGTTTCCCCATGAAGCAAGGTGTCTTGACCCATGGCCGTGTTCGCCTGCTATTGAGTAAGGGGCATTCCTGTTACAGACCAAGGAGAACTGGAGAGAGAAAGCGCAAATCTGTTAGGGGTTGTATTGTGGATGCCAATCTGAGCGTTCTCAACTTGGTTATTGTGAAAAAAGGTGAGGCTTGTGTTTGCTTTTTATTGAAATCGGTTGTCCAAATACTAGCTTTATCTGCACACTGAGTGGGCTTGTTTCTTTACTACTATGGCTACAAATGACGGTGTCAACATTTATACTGAATTTTAGGATTCTTAATTATAAGACAGTTGTTGGATTAAGATTTTTTTTGTTCAATTGTGTCTTCCAAGGAGAGAAGGATATTCCTGGACTTACGGATACTACTGTGCCTCGTCGCCTGGGACCTAAAAGAGCTAGTAGAATCCGCAAACTTTTCAATCTCTCTAAAGAAGATGATGTCCGCCAATATGTTGTCAGAAAACCCTTAAACAAAGAAGGTAGGCAGGATTATTGCAGTTTTGACCTGCTTAATTTTACTAATTGTTCACTAGCATTTTGCATATGCATAGAAGATAGAATTTGTCCCTTTGAAGTATAAGCATTAGCTGGAGTAGTTTAGATAAGTTACCAGACTCAGGGCTGGAGCGGTGGCTCAGTGGTTATGGTGCTTGCCCAGAATGCGCAAGTACACGGGTTCAAACCCCAGCAAACCCATGTACACAACTGGGTGTCAGAGCAGCAAAAGCCATGTGAAAGACTCAATAAAGATTGATTCTTTCTCTCACTGTCCTCTCTTTAAAAAAAAAAAAAAGTTACCAGACTTTAAGTTCATTGCTTTTGGGTTTGAGTGATGTAAATTGAAAATTATAGGGGTATGAGGGTATTCTTACCTTAACACCCATTTGAAATTTAATACATTAGAAATTCTAAATTACATGTTAAGCAACATTCCCACCACACTACAGAGGTCCGCAACATCAGTGATGGCATAACATTACTATTTCTGAAGTGAAATATTTAATGTTTCATTGAATAGGGTAGCCTGTTGTGTCTACATGACAAATCCAGGAAAAAGATGATTTGGATTTTAGTTTTCGGGATATTGTATTTGGCATAAAATTCCAAATATTTGGATACCTACCGTGTATCAGGTAACTACATTAGGTGCTAGACTATGATATAGATTAGCATTCTACCATTAGCTAAGAAGCATATATTCCAAAAAATGTAATTGGCAAATGTGTGGCAGTTCTCTTATGATCTCATCTCTGGAAACACTATCCATGTGTAGAAAACATGTGACCTAGTTTACAGGTGTTTATAGCATGGTACCTGTCTCTGTAGTCGATGTAGCTTTATAACTAGCAGAGTGTGGACAATTGAGTATTTACTTGTAGAATGAGGTGTCGTTTCTACAAAATGTCCATCAACTAAAACCATTTGAGAAGCTTTTCGCTCCTAAGCATATCTATAATCTATAGGGAATTTTGTGTAGTATAAGTTAAAAGGCTAATTAGAAGATACTCTTTTAACACATGCCACACATTGTTATGTTTAATGTTTTTGTTTCCCCAAACCTGACAGGACATCATAGGAAATAGACTTTATCCTAAATAGGAATTTAGCAGTATGGTAGGATGGTTATGTAGGTAATGTTTTCCATACAAGAAAAGCAGGTCACTTAATTCATACAGTAACATGTTAAAACAGTAATTGGTTATTTTGCAGGACTGTGTTCCTTAGACTATGATACTTTTAATCCATCCTACATTTTTGTTGAGGGGGTCAAACAGCATTCTAAGTTGTAGAATAGATATTTGATTCTTTTTCTTTTTTTTTTTTTTTTAAGAGAGTCAGTTTATTTTCTCTGTTCCTTGCTGGGGTTTGAACCCAGGTCCTCAATGCATAACAGACAAGCACAACTGAGCAATCTCTCCAGCATTTTACTACATGTGGAAAGAATAAGGTTTTTTGTGTCTCTGTGTATGTTGGGAATTGAACCCAGGGCCTGTCCATGCTGACCATGACTTCCTTCTAAGGTACGCTCTGACCCAACAAGAGTATTTTTGAGAAATGATTTGAGTCATTTGAATTTTTAGGTAAGAAACCCAGGACCAAAGCCCCAAAGATCCAGCGTCTAGTTACTCCACGTGTCCTGCAACACAAGCGTCGACGTATTGCTCTGAAGAAACAGCGTACTAAGAAGAATAAGGAAGAGGCTGCAGAATATGCCAAACTTTTGGCCAAGAGAATGAAAGTAAGTCTTAAGATATTTTGTGAGTCAGGTGAGGCAGGACTGGCTTTTTGGATGAACATTTTTCATCTTGACAAAGCTTTAACTGTGTTTTTTCATTCTTTTTTTTTTTTAGGAAGCCAAAGAAAAACGCCAGGAACAGATCGCCAAGAGACGCAGGCTGTCCTCTCTGAGAGCTTCTACTTCTAAGTCTGAGTCCAGTCAAAAATAAGAATTTTTAAGAACGACAAATAAATAAGATCAGACCTCCCTCCAGACTCTTCCGACTTTTCATTGCTCTAACTACATAGAAGAAAACGTGTAATTGAAGAGATACATGAAAGCAATGGTCTTTAAATTCAGACTGACACTACGTGATAGCAAAGGTTTCTTCTTTTTTATTGGTGCATTATAGTTATACATATTGATGGGATTGTTGTTATATTCATACATGCACAATATAGTTTGACCAGTATCCCTCCCCAGTACTTCCCCCCACCAACCACTCACTAGTTCCTTTACTGATTTCCTTTATTTTTTTTTCTTATATTCTTTCAAGATAGTCTTACATTTAGGAGGGAATTATTGCCATACAGTCCTGAACAAATGCATAATACCAGCGCAAACCAAGGCTGATAGCATTCCTTGATTCCTCCCCACCACCCCCAATCCCATGATTCCCCCTACTATACCCTGTGTTAGTTGGACTTCTCATGGAAGTCAAAGGTTCTCCACTGGGTTGATAGCCCCATATTCTCCCTCCAGTAGCTTTGACCACCCTCCTATTCCCTTCCTTTCACTCCCAGCGTCATTGGCAAAGTTCCCATGCTCATGTAAAAGTTCACTCATATTGAGGTTATTATTAGCTTAGCCAACTTTCATTGTTTCTGTTTGTATTCTAGCTTCCACAGATGAGAGAAAACATTCAGCCCTTGAGTCTCTGAGTTTAGGATATTTCACTTGGCATATTTTCCATCTCCATCCATTAGGCTGGCTGCAAATGCCATGATAACCATTCTTAATAGTGGAGTAGAATTCCATTGTATATATGTACTACAGTTTTTGGACTCACTCGTGAAGGTTATCTGGGTTCCATAGTCTAGCTTAGTAAATTAAACTGCTATAAACATTGATGAAGCTGTATCTCTAATATGCTGATTCTAGCTCTTTTGGGAAAATAACCCAAGAGTGGGATACCTGGGTCATAAGGTGGTTCCAGCCCCAGTGTTTTGAGGAGTCACCACACTGCTTTCCAGAGTGTCTGTACCAGTTTGCAATCTCACCAACAGTGTGACAGGGTCCCTCTCTTCCCACATCCCCTCTAGCATCTGTTCTTATTCTTCATTTTTGCCACTCTGACAGGAGATGGAATCTCAGTAAAGTTTTGATTTGCGTTTCTCTGCTAGTGATGTAGAGCATTTCCTCATATATTTGTGGGTTTTTTGGACTGACTCCATTGAGAAATTTCTATTTAGCTCCCTAGCCCATTTATTGATTGGATCATTTGTGGTTTTGGTATTAAGTTTTTTGAGTTCTTTGTATATTCTGGATATTAGCCCTCTGTCTGAGGTGTAGCAGGCAAAGATTTTCTCCCATTCTGTAGGATCTCTTGACACTCTTGTGCAGAAGCTTTTTAGTTCAGTGACATCCCATTTATTCTTGGTTTTAAGGAAGGCAGTGCTAACCCCTATGTTGTGTTGATTCTACTTTTTCTTCCAGCAAATATAGAGTTGCTGGTTTAATTTCCAGGTCCTTGAACCATTTTGATTTGATTTTTGTGCAGGGTGAGAGGTAAGGATCCAATTTCAGTTGTCTGCATATGACTGACCAGTTTGTCCAGCACCATTTGTTGAATAGGCTGTCCTTCCACGCTATACTTCTGCCCCCTTTGTCAAATATCAGATGGTTAAAGGTTTGGGGGTTTGTCTCGGTATCTTCTGTTCCACTGGTCTTCAATTCTGTTTTGATACCAATACCATGCTGTTTTTGTTACTATATCCCTATAGTATAATTTCAGGTCGGGAATTCCTTCTTTCCTGCTTAATAATAATGTTTTGGCTATTAGGGATTGCATTTAATCTGTATAGAGCTTTTGGTAGAATGGCCATTTTGATTATACTGACTCTGCCTAACCAAGAACATGGAATGTTTTTCCATATTCTCAGGTCTTCTATTTCCTTTCTTAGTATTTGATAGTTTTTGTTGTAGAAGTCCTTAATATCCTTTGTAAGATTGATGCCCAAGGTTTTTTTTGTTTTTTTTTGTTTTTGAGATTGTGAATGGGGCAGGGTTCTTGATCTCTTCTTCAGTGAATTTGTCAGCAAAGGTTTCTTTAAGTGTCCCTGCGAAGACAGACGTTTTGCTGATTTTTTTTTTTAATGCATAGTTAGTGGATAACTATCAACACTTCAGAGTTTCTAAAACCCAGCACAAGTCTTCATTAAACTTCTTCAGCCGTGAATTCTTGTGGTTTTCATATAGTGAAAAAGAGTTCACTGCCTACGTAGGAACACTTGAGGGTGGGGTGCTGTGGCTCACAAGAGCATTTGCCTACCATGTTCCAGACCCTGAGTTCAGTCCCCTGCACCACACACAAAAGTTAAAAATGTGAGTCCACAATAGCTATGGCCTATTTGATTTTAGTTCTAATAAAGTGCTTGGTAAATAATTTAGTTCAAAGTTACAAAGATAAAATAGTAAAACTTGGAACTCTAATGATCACAAAGGTTCATAATCATACAGATTCAACAGCCTTAAAAATGTAACAGACAAGTACAGTAGATTTAAGATTATTTTCCATTTTATTCAACCTGTCTATATGCAAAAACTTGAGTCAATAAGTGTTTTAAGTTGCAAAAATACACTCAAGATAGTGCAAAAGATTCATTTGGAAAGTACTGAAGATTTTACAAAACATCTGCACATTTCTTCATGTAGCCCTTTCATAATAAATTCGGACTAGAAATCTGCATTTCAGATTATCCCTTAAATGTTGAAAGATTACACCATTGCAGAAGGGAGATCTGTGCTCTTTACCATATGGAAGTAGCATTTTTGTGTTTATTAGCTGATTTAGTCTGCATAATTATTATAAATGCATACACCCAGTGGCTTTAAACTATGCAGAGTTAAGGCAAATTTACTGTAGTGGACATTTTTAATAAAAAGCATGATAAATGTCAAAGTAAGGCCATGATTAAACACAACAAACTCAAGCTTTAAAGTTATAAGACTTAATTGATTCAACCTAAAAAAAACCTATTTACAAGTGCACATTTTTACTCAAGAATACAAATCTAATTATTATACAAGAATAAAACTTCAGTGTACAGTGCAAGTTTATCCCACAGGTTTCAAAAAGTGACCAACAGCAACAATTTACATGCCTGAATAAAGACTTTCAGGACCAAAGACTATACACTTTTGCATTAATGCAAAACTTACAAATCGTTTTGTAAGTTCTGAAGTTTAATTTCATTTTAACTATTTGACTTCTTCCAATTTTAAAGCCATTGCAAATTAACAGGGTGTGGGGAGAGGATGAAAGAAGTACCTGGATATTAATATCCATTAAGCAAGAAAATACATAATATAAAAGGTGAAGATATATATTAATTTAAGGTCAGATCAGGTAATTTTGAGATTAATGACTACAGATGAGTTTAATGGTAGTCATTTAATAGACCCCTTTCAAAAAGCTATGCAACATGAAATCTAAGAATTTTAATAAATACACAAACGTACCTAATACATTCCTACACACAAAGTTATACACAAATAGTTGCTCTTATAATTTAGATATTTCATTTGGGAGTAAGGCAAGTTTCATTTCCGATTCCCCAAACCAAAGAGCTTCAAATATAAACAAATGCCTAGGATGAATATGATTTCTCATTTCTATCAAACTCTTTAACAAATAAGTAGAAATCCAAAAGTTTCAGCAGAGGCAGAGAAACAGTTCAGGAGTTGAAAATATTCAATATCAATAAAACTCAGGGCATTTAAATGGCATTTACATTTTGATATGATTCAATATTATTTACAATTCATTATATATTGTCCCCAAGAGTTATTTCAGTTTCCACCAATTCTTAGGATGCGGGGAAAAAACTATTTCCAGACAATGTCTTCTCTAGGGCTATGTAAAAATTCTAATGAATCCTTTAAATGAGAGGCGCTCCAAAACATTTCCTGCACCATTCCACGCTGACACTTGGTGGGGCATCAATTTTCTGTAATTTTTCAAGAATCTCTGGAGATAAACTGTTGTATGCAAGTCCATATTCATTGTCAAAAGCCTCTGAAAGACATGTTTAAAAATGCAATCTAATGATGTGTTTTAAAATGGTACTAAGTCAGATGGTAGAAATCATTTTAAAGGCAAGAATTTACATGGCTACTTGCACTAGTGACTGACCCAAGACCTCATGCACGCTATACAAACCCACCAGCTACATTTTAAAAAGATCATTTTATAAAATAAAATTAAGACCCACTTTTAGTAATCCCTCATTAACCAACTTACCAATATCAATATTTTCTCTTCCAAGAGATACTAATGATAAGAAGAGGATTTCTCTGTACAAACTCCTATAAAAAACAAATATATTTGAAAAGTTAATGGGCAAATAGCATAAAAATATATGTACACAGGCATAAGGTTTTCTTTTTTTAATGGTGAAAACAGGTTTGAAGTTTCATAAGTCTAGTTATGTATCCATATAAATATCCTGGCTTTGATATGCTACAGATATTTGAGATTTTTGGAGGAAGCTGGGTGAAAGGTACTCTGATCTCCATTACTGTTGCAATGTCCAGTATTTCAAACTGTATAAGTTTAGTAAATCTAAGTATAGGGTGAAAGATAGTCAAGTTTATATATTAGAATCACCAAACTTGAGCTGGGAAAAGTCTACTTATTGAAAGGGGAGAGAGGGACGGAACAGGGGGAGGATGGGGAAGGCAATGGGTGATTGTAAATACTGTATGGTATACTCCTGAGAATCTAAATAATATTCATGAAGGCATTTAAAACTAGAAAAGTCAAAAACTTATATAATTTTATAGCTGTATTGGGGGGATGCAGTGGAGACAAGAGACCAGGGGGTGAGGAATCCTGGGTAAGCTCTGGTTTCAAGTTAAATTGTCATATTGTGTGCATGTATGATTGTATAATTTTAAAAAAGTGAACGCAGACTCAAGTGTAGTTCAGTGTAGAGTGCTTGTCTAACATGTACAAGGCCCTGGGTTCACTTCCTAACACCACAAAAAAGAAAAAAAAAAGGAATAAAAGTTAATGGACATGAAGGTTCACTCAATAAACAAATTAAAAGCAGTTGGTTGGCTAGGCATGATGGCACATGTGAATTCAAGGCCAACCTAGGCAACTTAACAGTCTCAAAAATAGAAGGGTCTGAGTATGTAGCTCATTGGTAGAGAACTTCTGAATTCCATTCTCAGTATCACACACACACATATACAAAAAAAAACCCACAAAAATGGCTTTTGTTTATTTATTTGTTTGTTTGTTTATTTATTGTACTGGGGATTGAATCCAGGTTGTTCAACCACTGTGCCACATCACCATCCCTTTTTCTACTTTTTTTATTTTGAGATAGGGTCTTGCTAAATTGCTTAGGGCCTTGCTAAGCTGCTGAGGTTGGCCTTGAACTTGTGATCCTCCTGCTTCAGCACCCCATGCTGCTGGGATTACAGGCTTGTGCACCATGCTTGTCTGATTTATTTTTTGATGCTGGGGATTAAACCTGAGGCCTAGAGCATGCTAGGCAAGTGTTCTTCACAGCTACATCCCCAGCCCATAATTTTGAAAAACAAGTAATGTAAAACTCTCTTAACTCTAATTTCCAATTAAAACTTACAAAAGCAGAATCTTTTTCTGATCTTTTGCCACTCCATAAAGTAACAGACTAATTTTCTACATCAGGTAGAGTCTAAAATCCTTGGACACAAAGGGAAAGATGGTATAGTCATCTCCTTACTATTCAATAGTGAACATAAAAATGTCACAAAGAAAACATTAAAAATGAGCTTCATAGGGCTGGAGAGGTGGCTCTGTAGTAGAGCACTTGCCTGGCACGCATGAGGACCTGGGTTCAAATCCCAGCAATGAATACACAACTAAGTGTCAGAAAAACAAAAAACAGATGAAAAATAAATTAATAAAATTCACTCTTTCTCTCACTCTCTCTTCAAAAAAATGAGTTTCATGATGCGGTTGTTAAAAACAAAGATGAGGGGGCTGGAGCGGTGGCTCAGCAGTTACTGTGCTTGCCTGGCATGCCCAAGTACACAGGTTTAAACCCCAGCACCCACGTACACAACTAAGTGTCAGAGCAACAAAAGCCATGTGAAAAACTCAATAAAAATTGATTCTTTCTCTCTCTCTCTCTCTCTCTCACTGTCCTCTCTTAAAAAAAAAAAAAAAAAACAAAGATGAGGAAAAAACTTAAGAACTGAACAGATTTACAAAGGAAAAACAACTGGAGCTAATGCTAATTTTCACTTCACCTCATGTAGCTTTCTTTAGAAGTTTCAGAAACCATAACATGACATTTCTACTTTCTTGCTGTAAACTACTGATGCATGAAGCAAGGTCCTTCTTAGACTGCAATGGAAGTCATCTGTAACAGTTGAGATTATAAGTGGATCCATCCATTTCCATTATCAATTCTTGCCCTATTTTGTTTTCAAAGATACCATGACTGAGATTTTAAGACAACCCTGGAAACATTAGTAATGCTTGATTTAATTGGGTCCCTTTTCTGAAATGCCCTTTGCAAAATTCACTTATGCTGATTTGGGGATTAAGTATTAATTCAAGCACATGAGCAGTCAATAAAGCAATCAGGATAGCTTCACATCCTTTGTAGTTTATTGTTTCTATCACATTCCAAATGTTTCCTATTTCAAATCCCTTTAAGTTCAACACAAAAAGATGTGTGGGTATCAAAGGGCCTGAACAAGTCCTACCTATGTATATCAATGTTAATAAATTCACAGAAAATCTCCATTGATGAGCAGTAATGCTTCCAAAAAACAGTACATTTTAGACATCAATGACTTCCTAAAATGTAATCAAATTTATCAGATACTTTCATTATGTGTTTGTGCTCAATTATGAATGTATATATTTGGGTAGCACTTATCAAAACAATCAGATGTTTGACAATGAATATGTATTTCTTTGACACTTAAAGGTATTTTTCAAAATAAGGTACACTTTTAAAAATATGAGATCTAGGGCACCAAGTAAAAATACTTTGGATTATTACCTTTGTCTTTTCACGTCTGGCTTCATTTGCTCTGACCACAGGTTGATGGGCTTAAGAACATCGTTACGCTGGATACTCTGCCTGATAGCTTCTACTAAAGTGTTTGTTGCTTGTTGTTCCTCTGACAGGAGAGACAGTTTCTTTTCAGAATCTGAGAAGAACACAATAAATAAGAATTTAAGCTTTTCCCCAAGGTTGTCACTACTTGTCTACTCAATATCCCTCTTGCTAACAAAATTGTCACAATGTGCCAGTTGAAATATATTTTTCCTGCTCTTCTCCCCATCTTACAACTTCTGGAGGCTGGGATTTGAAAGCTTGTATTCCAGTAGCCATGATGTGACCATAAAGCAACCTTTACTGATACTAAGTAAAGTAGATATAGTAGAAGGAACCTAGATCACTAATGACAGAGGAAGTACTTACTAGTACTAGACTGTGAATTCATAACTTTTTAAATTTTCTAATTTTCTTCTTTAATTGACTGCTATGGTATAATTCATAACACCTTTTTTTTTTTTTTGGTACCAGGGATTGAACCCTGGGGCTTAACCACTAAGCCACATCCCCAACTCCTGCCCTTTTAAAAATTTTTTTATTTTAAGACTGAGTCTTGCTAAGTTGCTTAGGGCCTTGCTAAATTGCTGAGGCTGGCCTCAAACTTGTAATCCTCCTGCCACAGCCTCCTGACTGGCTGGGATTGCAGAAGTGTACCATAACATCTTTAAGTCAGAGAATAATCTTTATCTGATTAAACCTGTTATTTTCTATTATAAAAACAGCAATCTAATCCTAATTAATACATGAATAAGTCTAGAACTATTAAGAGCATCTATATAGTTGGGTATAGTGGCGCACACTGTAACCCAGTGATCTGGATGGATAGCAGGTACAAGGTCAGCCTAGGCAACTTAGTGAGACTCTGTCTCAAATTAAAAACAAAAACGGCTAGGATGTAACTCAATGGTAAAGAGTACCTGGGTTCCATCTCTAATACCACACACACACACATACACACACACACACACACAATACAGATTTAAAATTTCATAGATAAAAGTTTTTCAGTGGTAGGAATGGAGTTGAATCATATACTAACAGGAAGCAAAAACAAATTCAAAACTGTATACTTGACCTGGAAAAAGGGAATATTTTAACAATAGAGGCAATTCCAGGAACCCTATCATTTTATTTATAGCCATATTACCATAAGATTATCTAAGATCTCTAACACAAGATCATTAAGATTTACTTCTATGATTTCTTCTAAGAGAATATAATTTTTGATCAAATTTAGGACTATGATCCAAGTCTACAGTTCATTTTTATGTATGATTTCAGATAGTTATCCAAGCTCACTCTTTTTAGTGCTGCTATTATCCTAGCACTAATTGTTGAAAAGATCCCTTATTTTTTTTTTCTTAAGAGAGAGAGACAGTGAGAGAGAAAGAGAGAATCAATTTTATTTAGTTTTTCATGTTGCTTTCGTTGTTCTAAGACTTCGTTGTGTACGTGGTGCTGGGGTTTGATCCCACATATTTGCTTATGTCAGGCAAGCACCATAACTGCTGAGCTACTGCTCCAGCCCCAAGATGATTCTTTACTATTAAATGGTCTTCACGATCTTGTTGAATGGTGACTGACCTACATACGTACACCTGAGTGTTTATTTCTGGAACTGCAATTTTATTGCACTGATCCATATGGTAGCCCCATATCTGAAGTTTCCATATCCACTGATTTAACCAACCACGGATTGAAATAGTTTTAAAACAGCTTCTGTACTGAACATGTACAGACCTTTCCCCCTTGTTATTATTCCCTAAATATACTAAAACAACTAATTATGTAGCATTTATATTGCATTAAGTATTTTAAGTAATCTAAAGATGACAAAGTATACAGGAGGGTGTGCATAGGTAATGTACAAATACTATGCTACTTTATAAAAGGACTTGAGCAATCTTGAATTTTGATATCCAGGGGGATCCTAGAACCAATCTCCTAGGGGTACAATGTCTATTCTCATGCCAGTATCACAGCTTTGCAGTGAGTTTTCAAGCTGAAGTTTGAGCTGACAACTCTGTTTCTGTTTTTTGTTCTTTGTTCCCCCCCTTCCCAGACTGTTTTGGTTATTTTGGGTCCCTTGCATATCCACATGAATTTTAGGATAGGCCTGTCCATTTCTATAAGAAGCTACCTGGAAATCTGATAGTGATTGTGCTGAATCTGTAGATCAGTTTGCAGCACAACCAACTTAATGTTAACTCCTCCAATTAATGAACATGGGATTTCTTCCCACTTACTTAGTAGACTTTAAATTCTTTCAACAATGATTTCAGTATTCAGTGTACTGTTTTACACTTCTCTTTTTGAATTTATTCCTAAGTATTTTATTCTTTTTTTTTTTAAGAGAGGACAGTGAGAGAGTGAGAGAGACAGAGAGACAGAGAGAGAGAATCAATTTTTATTGAGTTTTTCACATGGCTTTAATTGCTATGACACTTACTTTTGTACGTGGTGTGGGGGTTTGAACCTATGTTATTTGCGCATGCCAGGCAAGCGCTGTAACCACCAAGCCACAGCTCCAGCCCCTATTTTATTCTTTTTAATGCTACTATAAATTAAATTTGTTTTCTTAATTTTATTTTAGATTGCTCATTGAAAGTGTATAGAGGACTGGAACAGGTGGTTCAACAGTTATAACGTTTGCCTGGCATGTGCAAGGATGTGAGTTCAAATCCCAGCACTACGTACACAATGAAGGGTTGAAGCAATGAAAGCCACATGGAGAACTAAATAAAATTGATTCTCTTTCTTTCTCACTGTCCCTCTCTCTCTAAAAAGAAAGTGTATAGAGATACAATTGATTTCTGTATATTGATCTTATATTCTGCAACCTTCTTGAAGTTATTACTTCCAACAAGTTCTGTGTATGTGTTCCTTAGAACTTTCTAAATATAGTAGTCTCCCCTTGTCCAGTTTCACTTTTAAGGTTTCAGTTGCCAACAGTCAATTGCAGTCCAAAAAAATGAAATGGAAAATTCCAGAAATAAACAATTCCCAAAGTTTTAAACAGAACACCACCCTGAGTAGCAAGAAGAAATCTCATGTCATCTTGTTCTGTCCCAGGAATCATCCTTTCTTCTAGAATATCCACACTGTATCACTATCTCCCTTAATAGTAAATATTGTTTTGGTTATCAGATTGATTATTGTAGTATTGCAGTGCTTATGTCCAAAAAACCCTTATTTTTCTTAATAATGATCACAAAGTGCCAAGAGTGATGATGCAGGAAATTTAGACACACCAAAGAGAAGTCATAAACTTTCTTTAAGTGAAAAGTTGAAAGTTCTCAAGTTAATTTGGAGAGAAAAATCATTGTATGCTGAGGATGCTAAGATCTATGGTGAGAATAAAAAAACAGTATATACAGGCTTCAGTACTACCCATGGTTTTAAGTATGCACTGGGGAGCTTAGAATGTATTTATTCCTTGCCAAAAGCGGGGACGGGACTACTATGTATGATCATAAAATCTGCAAAGATATAGTTTTACTTCTTCCTTTCCAATAAGGATGCCTTTACCCAACTGTTTTAGCTAAAACCTCCTGTAAAATGGTGAAAGTGTACATCTATGTCCTATTCCTGAGTACAGTGGCTGCCACCCCAGCTTATCAGAAGATGTGTTCCAAGACCTGCAGTGAATGCTTAAAATCACCAATAGTACAGAACCCTATATATATAATGCTCTTCCCTATATATACTGGGATAAGGTTTAATTTATTTAGACACAGAAAGAGATTAACAATAACAATAAAATTTTAGCAAAATATTATCATAAAAGTTGTTTATAATTTATTAGACTTTGGCATTACAGGTTCAGCATCCACAAAGAAATAAGAATAGGGATCCAGCTGAAGATCTGCTTCCTGCAGACCAGGCAGGCACAGGGGCTCTTCAGGTACAACCTGGGTGCCCAAAGTGTTCAGCAGACTTCTAAGACCCTTGGGAGAACCCGAACTCTCTCAGAGCAGCACTTCCTCAATTGGACCGCCATCAAGGTTCTCTTACCCCAGAACTCCGGTCTCTCAGAGCACAGCCCTTTCTCAGGTCTGTGAGAAATCCAGGGTAGTCTCTTTGGACCCCAGAGGCCAAAACACCCTCACTCCAGACTCCCTGGAGAAGTGGGATTCCTATCTCCAACCTGTATTTCCTCTAAAATAGTCCTGGCCCTTCAGTATCCCAGGATCAACACTGTGCACCCAGCTCTGATGTCTTTTAGAGCTATTTATATATTAATTCATCATTTAAAGCAGCCAAATAAGATTAAAAAATAAGAGATCATTCTTGAGAGTTCTAAATTTTTTTCTTACCACCAGTTATAGAACATTTTTAAATATCTGTCTATATATACAGGATACAGGAAAATAAAGATACAGGAAAGATACAGGAAAACAAAAAAATTACAACTAATTTATCCTTTTCTAGCATAAATTACTGTGCTCTGGGTTCAAAAGCATTCAAATGTCATTGACTAAAATGACAAGGACAAAAATAGCCTATATTTAAGCATAACTTTGTAAAAGGCATATTTAAAAGGAAGTCATCAGATTTTTCTTCTACTTTTAAGTTAAAAAAAATCTGCAAAACTGACAGATTATTGAAAATATACAAAATAGTAAAAAACTGACTGCTGTTGCTGCTGCTGAGTAGTCAGTATTAATAATTTGGGATATATGATTTTAGATCTTTTTCTATGCATATATTAAAAGCAAATATATCTTATTGGTTTTGTTTTTCTACAAGCTTACATACTATTCTGCAACTGTATTTCACTCAATATAAAATGGGCATTCACCTTTTAGGGGACCTATATATAAATGATTCGCATACTTGTTGGTTGCCAGTATTTCAGTGTGGATTTACTACAATTCTCCTGTTAAATATTTAAACTTTTTTATTATTATAAATAATTCTACAGTAAACATTCTTGTACAAACCACTTTTGTATTGTATTTCTATGACAGAGTTGTCTTACTGAAATTCCTGTGTAGCTAAAGCACATTCATGTATTAAATTTGGATAATGTTTGCCATATTGTTTTTCAGAAATGTATCATATTACACTTCTAACAGTATATCAGTATTCTTTCCCTCATCATTTGGGGGTGGGAAGGGCAGGTACTAGGAGTTGAACCCTCAGGGATACTTTACCACTGACCTATATCCTGAGCCCTTTTTATTTTGAGACAGGGTCTAGCTAAGTTGCTTAAGCTCTCACTGAACTGCTGAGGCTAGCCTTGTACTTGTGATCTACCTGCCTTGGCCACCATTCCTGGCTTCCCCCACATTTTAAGCTTTAAAATTTTAGCCAACTCTATAGGTACAAGATTCCCTTTCCCTTTTTTAAAAAAACACAAGTAATATTTCACTAAAATTTAAAAACTAATATGACTGAGCAACTTTTCACATTTGGGTTATAGACTGAATTGTGCCCCCACCATTTCAAATGCTTATACGGGAGCTCGAACCACTAATAGGACTTTAGAGGAAACAGGTCCTCTAAAGAAATAATTAGAGTTAATGAAGGCTGTAAGAAGAGTGGGAGGTTCTAATCCAGTATGACTGGTGGTATCCTTATAAAAAGAGAAAGGGGGGCTGGAGTGGTGGCTCAGCTGTTACAGCACTTGCCTGGCATGCACAAGGAGCCAAGTTCAAACTCCAGCACCACATACACAACTAAGTGTCAGAAAAACAAAACCCAGATGAAAAAATAAAGTTGATTTTGTCTTTCTCTATCTTTTAAAAAAGAGACAGAGAGAGAGACAGAGACTGGGTATGTGCCCATGTGCACACACGTGCTCATAGAAAAAAGGCTATATGAGAATATAGCAAGAAGGCAGCTATCTGCAAGCCAAAGAGGATGCCTCAGAAAAAGAAAAAAAAAAAATCAAATCTACTGTTACTTAGATCTTGGCAACTTTACCTTATAATCCTTGGGAGTTTCCTAACAACAGGAAAATTAATTCCTATTATTTATGCCATACTAGACCGTAGTGTTTTTGTTATGGCAACCCAAGTACACTATTACAGTTTGTAAGCCACTTTAACATTTCTTCCATGAATGACCAATTAACATCATTTTCTCACCATTTATTTGGTTATGTTGTTCTTTTTTTTTTTTTTTTTTAAGAAAGAGACAGTGAGAGAAAAAGAATCGATTTTATTTAGTTTTTCATTGCTCTAATACTTCTCCGTGTATGTGGTGCTAGTAGTGCTGGGGTTTGAATCCAAGTCCTTGCACATGCCAGGCAGGCATGGAACCACTGAGCCACCGTTCCAGCCCAGTTGTGTTGTTCTAAATGACTCAAAAGGTGTCTGAATACAATACAAGGACAATGATCTGATCCTTTAAGCCTTGTGTAATATTATGTTCTAAATATAAAAGATGAAAAATGAGGAGCTGGAGTGGTGGCTCCAGGGTTATAGCACTTGCCCGGCATGTGCAAGTACATGGATTCAAACGCCAGCATCCACGTACACAACTAAGTGTCAGAGCAATGAAAGCCATGTGAAAAAAACTCAATAAAAATTGATTCTCTCTGTCTTTCTCTCTCACTGTCCTTCTCTCTTTAAAAAAAAAAAAAGATGAAAAATGAAGCCAGAATCTTTGAAACTATACCCACCCCTTTAACTGAAATTGCAATCCTATACCAATACCTCTTAATTACTTTTCTACTATATAGAACTGGAGTATGCCTGTAATCCCAGTGACATGGGAGGCTGAGGCAGGAGGATTGCAAGTTCAAAGCCAGTCTCAGCAACTTACTGAGCTCCTGTATCAATATAAAAAATAAACAGGGCTGGGGGTGTGACTCAGTGGTTAAGCATCACTGGGTTCAATCCCTGGTATAAAAAATAATAACAAAAAAGTACCCAAAATGGTATTTAACAGAAAAAATACCCCCTACAAATTATTCCTTGACACAGTTGAGGCCTGACACAGTTAAGCAGGTTGGTAACAATAGCAAATCAAATTGAACTAATTAAAGTTTTAAAAACCAAGCACAATAGTGTATTTTCCTCGTCTCTTTAATTTCTATTCTTCTCTTTTTCATTCTTCTTTATTGCTGAATAGTACCATAATTTGCTTATCCATTTACCTATGAAAGGATATTTGGATGATGTGTGACTTAAGACTTTTATATCTTTAATTTTATTATACTTACTAAAATTCCTCCAAGAGACATACAGAGGTTCTCCTGGTTCTTGATGAAGGTTGATATTATCCCATAAGAGCTGAATATAGACAAGTTTGCTATCCTGGGACAGAGATGATAGAGGAAGCTAAAAGAGATCAATAGAAAATATTAGCATCCCAAGCATAATCATCACCAGTGGATCTAGCAAAACCAATTAATAATAGATTAATTCCTTCAAAACGCTAGATCTAAAATTCTGAGCAAAAATCTTAATTTTTATCAACATCTAATGATAAACATCTTATTTTCTGACCTATAGGTTTGCTAATTTCATTTCAATTGCTACTTACTACTCAAAATAATGAGTCAAATTAGAGTTTATGATACTTTAAGATTGTGTTGTGCCTCAACTGTATTTGATGTATGATGTCTCTCAATATTCAATTTGATAAAATTAAAGTATGCTACAAGCTCACTGTCTCCACTGGAACCAGGGATCCCAGCACACATGAAGAGGGGCTTTAGGAGTCAGGCAGCAGTTTTACATCACTTATTAGGCCTGTGACTTTACACAAATTACTTAACTTCTCTAACTTTTAATTCTACCATCTGAAAAATAAGAATAATATGAGTCCTTTCAAATGAGGTTGTTGTTAGAATTTCATGTGGGCAAATGTCAGTTTACCTTTGCAGCTAAATACAACCATAAGTTCTGACCTCATAGATACATGTGGAAATACTAAAAACTCCATGAGCTGTAAGAACGAAAACATACTTCCATTTTTCCCCTTATTGCTGGCTAGAATATGATTGTGATAGCTTAAAGAAAATTAGCTGGGGCTGGAGCGGTGGCTCAGCGGTTTCGGCGCTTGCCTTGCAAGCTTGAGGACCCGGGTTCAAACCCCAGCACCACGTACACAACTGAGTGTTGGAGCAACTAAGGCCATGTGAAAAACTAAATAAAGTTGTTTCTCTCTTTCTCTCTCTCTCTCACTGTCCCTCTTTCTTTAAAAAGAAAAAAGAAAGAAAATTAGCTATCCTGGACAAAGAGTTAAACTTGGACATGGAGGTCAAGCATAACTAAGCAAAAAGATCTCAGGTTCCCAACACTGTACCATCTCTGGACCACCTATCCAGACTTTTACATTGAGAGAAATAAACCTCTCTCTTCTTAAGCTACTGCTGCTGTATACTTTCAGTAACTTGAAGATAAGCCTCATCCTAACCATACTAATATAGTATAAGGACAGAAGTTAGTACCCTACCTGTATACCGTCATTACAATGTTCAGATGTGAGGATAAGTCCTGGCAAGTTACTAGGAAGGTCCAAACGTCTGAAATACCAAACGAGGTTCCAGAAAATGATTGGATGTTGATTGATGAAAGAGGATGTATGAATCACTTGATCACCTTCATTTTCTAGTAAAGATTCAAGTTCTTTACGAAGCACTAAAGGACTCAAATAGGGTACAGAAACAGGGGGAGGATTGGGCCTTTTTCCTAAAGGATCCTTTAAAAAAAAAACAAAACAAAGTGAATATTATCTAATTAATTCTATATGCTTAACAGTTCTTTTCATTGAGATTATGCTTCTTTATCTATCCCATTAAAATCAATTATTTTGAGGCTAGAGCAGTGGCTAAGCGGTTACAGCACATGCCTGGTATGCACGAGTATGCAAGTTGAAACCCCAGTATCACATACACAACAAAGTCTTGGAGCAACGAAAGCCACATGAAAAACTAAATAAAACTGATTCTCTCTTTTTCTTTCTCTCACTTTCCCTCTCTCTTTAAAATAATAATAATAATAAATTATTTCACGACCCCTGCTACATGCAGCAGATCATCCTATCCTAATGAATGAAAACCTAAAACAAACAAAAAAAACCACCTAAGCTTAATTACTCTTAAGTTTCATTATGA
The DNA here is from genome assembly GCA_004027875.1 of Aplodontia rufa. Taxonomy (NCBI): domain Eukaryota; kingdom Metazoa; phylum Chordata; class Mammalia; order Rodentia; family Aplodontiidae; genus Aplodontia; species Aplodontia rufa. The sequence continues at coordinate 16,727 of PVKS010014154.1, read as the reverse complement.
AAGACAATCAATAATCCTTTTTTATTGGTACCAGGAATTAAACCCAGGGGCACTTAACCCCTAAGCCACATACCCAGCCTTTTTTTATATTTTATTTTGAGACAGTCTTGCTTAGGGCCTCGCTAAGTGCTGAGGCTGGCTTTTGAACTTGTGATTCCCCCTGCTTCAGCCTGGGATGACAGCAATGACCAGCAATAATCTAAATTTTAACAGACCCTTTATTTCTTAACAAGAGACCCTTTAAAATAGAGCTTCTCACTCATGTTGGTAAGTAAAATAGCTTTATGTATGACTCGCTTTTAAAATTATATCTAACTCTTTTACATTTGATTCCAACAAAAACTGAATTAAAGAACGGCTGTATGATTCAATAAAATAAGGAATTAAAAAAATACAACCCAGACTTTGTAAGTTATACAAATGTTTATGACCAACTCATTAACAAATGAGCATCTCACTACCTAGACTATGGTCTCCAAATACCATTTCCCTCTGAAAGGGACTAGAGAAATGGCTGATTCTAGTCTGGGAAAAGAAATGCATAACATTAGCATGTTATATATTGTCATATAAGAAAGCACAGAAGCTATAAAATCTTTTTAAAAGACTACTAGAAAGGATTAGTAAGCCAAAGATAAAATAATACAAACATCAATAAGGATGTGTGCAACAGATTTTTTGGGGGGAAGTTTACTGGGGATTGAATCCAGGGGTGCTTTACCACTGAGCTACATCCCCAGCCCTTTTTTTTATTCTGAGACAGGGTTTTACCATGAAGTTGATTAGGGCCTCAGTAATTTGCTGAGAGGCTAGCCTCTAACTTGCAATTATCCTACCTTAGCATCTCCAATTGCTTAGGTTACAGGTGTGTGCCACTGCATCAAGCTAAACAGTAATATATTAAAAAAAAATGCTTAAAGAAGTTCATAATGACACTCTATTCCCTCAAATTAACTGATATTCTGGAGAATGCTATAGTTCCCATCTTTTTTAAAAAACTTTTTTTTTTTTTTTTAAGAGAGAAGGACAGTGAAAGAGAGAGAGACAGAGAGAATCAGAATCAATTTTTATTGATTTTTTTTCAAATGGCCTTCGAAGCTCTGGCAATTGTGCACGTGGGTGCTGGGTTGTTTGAACCCATGTACTTGCTCATGCAGGGCAAATACAGTAACCGCTGAGCCACCGCTCCAGTCACATAAAACTTGTCTTTCCAATATAATTTGTATCTTTAGAAAACCAAATAGAAGACATTAGGGAGTTTCTCTGTATATAAAGATACATTCCATATAATAAAGAAGAAATTACAGAATTAGACTATCACCATTTTACAGCTTCCAATGAATTACTTATCTAGGCATTAGAACATTAATAGTCACTAACATCCCAAAGATAAGTTCATGTCTCCTGCTGGATAGAATATACCACCATTCATGAACTTGTCTTATAAAACTTAACAAATAAATAACAAAAACCCTGAAAATAAAAACCCTGCGTCTGACAAGTTTTTAATATATTAATACTAATTTAAAGTTGTAATCGGCTAAATCAGGATTGTGGGAAACTATAATGTCTTAAAGGACAAATGACTCAGTTTTATAAAAAAGCAAATTCCAAGGGGAAAAAAAGAGTCTACAGAAGACATAATACATACCCAACAAATGCAAGGCATAGAGACTGACCCTTGTGCTTCAAACTAACCCCATGTACCTACACTTAACACTTTTGAGAAAATTAAAAATTTGAATAAAGACTGACTAACCTAATAACATTATTTATTTGGGAGGGGGGTGTTTTGGTATGATAGTGGCATTGTGATTCTATTTTTTAAATACATCATTATTTAGAGTTACATACTGAAATATTTGCAATTAGAACATATGTTGCTTAAAACTTCTTTCTACACAGTCTAGGAAAGGGGAAATGAATGAGGGTTTCCATAAAAGAAGAATGGCCACAGGGTGAAAATTATTGAAGCTCGATGATGGATCAAGGGATCCATTACACTCCTCTCCTGAATTATGTACACATTTTAAATTCTCAATGTTAAAAAGTTTAAAAATTTTTTTTTTAATTTTATTACAGAAAATTCTTATCAATCACTTCATGTTATTAAAATGAGTCTACCCCTGGGGTGGGGATGCATGCCTGTAAGCAAGAAGATGGCAAGTTTCAAGTCAAACTGGGCAACTTAGCAAGATGCTGCCTCAAAAATAAAATTAAAACGCCTGAGATATAGCTCAGTGCTAATGCAGTTGCCTAGCTTGTGCTGGTCACTGAGTTCAAGGCCCAGTAGCCACCTACCCATAAAAGAGAGAGACAGAGAAAAAGAGAGAAGACAGTCTACCACATAAGAATTATGGTCTATTCCAACACATACTTACAAGGAATACATAACATGATTACATACCACAACTTCCTGCAGACTGTTTGGAAGACTAACTGTTGAAATGCCATGAAATGGTCGTTGGGAGAAGTCAATGTTTTGCAAAGGTCCTCCAACACTATGACTTCGAGTCAAAGACACATTTCTCTTTGATAAACTATTAGGCACAGCTGGAATTTTCACAGTTTGGACATCTCCACTGGCTTTCTTTATTTCATCACTTTAAAAAATGAAGAAGAAATGCTGTGTTGGTTCTGAAAATCTAAATCTGGGGAGATAAGAGTATATTCTACAGTAGATTTTGAGTCTATTAAGTATCTGAGAAAAACCAGCATTGCCTTTTAGGAATTAAATTTTGGCTGGAGGCACAGTTCAGTGGTAGAACACTTGCCTCACATGCACAGCCTCATGCCTCCCCAAAAGAATTAAGTTCTTTCAAATATTCTTCTAAAACTAGTCAGAGGACTACTTAGCAATTAGAAACAACGATATTGCAGCCTTTGAAGGTAAATGGATAGCAATGGAAGAAATCATGCTGAACGAAGTTAGCCAAACTCAAAGTCAAGGGTCAAATGTTTTCACTCATTTGCGGAGGCTGGAGCTAAACCAGTAGCTAAAGGTAGTCAAACTCATGTATAAGACCCAGCAAAGGCATAACAACAACACATAATCTAGAACCACCATAGATATGGGGGGTGATAGGACCAGGGAAACAATCAACAATGTAGCATACTCTTTACCCCCCTGAGAATCCAAATAATATTTATATAATCATTTAATTGTGGAAAATTCACAATCTAAGCATTTATATCGCTTGTAGGGGTGAAATATAGAAGAATCAGACTGGGATGTGGGCAATGTGGGGGTAAATCTGGTTTAAGAACAAATGCACATTATATTGTTACTTTATATGCATTTATGATTGTACAATAACTCAACTCCTTAATAAAAAAATTTTTTTTAAAAAACTAGTCAAAAGAACAGATGGAGGGGATGATTGGTGAGGGCTGGGAAAAGGACATATGGTATAACTTTAAAACACTAAATACCGGGACTGGAGCAGTGGCTCAGCAGTTACAGCACTTGCTTAGCATGCACAAGGACACGGGTTCAAACCTCAGCACCAAGTACACAACAAAGTGTCAGAGCAACAAAAGCTCCATGAAAAACTAAATAAAAACTGATTCTCTCTTTCCCTCTCTCTCTTAAAAAAAAAAAAATTACCCATTCACTTGCTTTTTTCAAATGCTATTTCATCTTTATTAAACAAAATGACCTAGAAGCATACAAACAGGTACAGTTAGATTCATGGACAGATATTTAATTTCTACCATGCCATGATCCACTTAAGGGTAGAGACCAGATGTCATTTACCTTTTTATTCTTAGTACTTAGCATAATGCTTCGAAACAACAGTCTCTCAAGAAATGTTCAAACAATATTTAAGAGTAAAATCTACAGTTTAAAGAGGATACTCTGGAAACTTGCAACAACTACACTAACAAGAAAAACAATTTCTTCTGTTGAAAAGTTCATTTTGTAAAAGGCCACTGTAAAACATTAAATTTAGTTTAAAAATGTTTTTATCATTAGATCCATTCATTAGACATTTAAATACTATGTGGAATTAAAACCTGAAGATGTAATTTTTTAAATGCCTAAACTTGTGCCTACAAGTCAGGTTGTCTTTAAAGACAGAATTTTTACAAGGGTACCTAATTTATTATAAAGAGTTCTCTGCATTCTATGATACCTTGATTCAACTGCATAGCTTGTTTCTTCAGATACAGTCTGTTTATATTTTGGGAAATCCATAAAGTTAATCAATTCAGGTTCTGCTGAACTGCATACAGGTCTGTGCTCCAACGATTCACTTGCCAATGGAAGGCTGCCACTTTGTAAACTGTCACCAGAGGTACTTGGTTTCAAGAAAAAGCTAAATATGGAACAGGGTGGGAAAAGCCTTTTAAAAAACATCTGAGAGTCGTCAAATTTTTCAGCATATTTAGAATTATTGCTTTATGGTAAAGCAATACATTAGACAATCCATAAGGGAAACACTATCTGTATTAAACACACACTCCTGCTTTCATCTTTCTCCCTTCGTATCTTAAGATTTTCCAATGAAAACGTAGAGTAGTACAACATAAGATTGCTTCAGTTTTTGAGAACTATTAAAGAAAGTTAGGAAGAAGGAAAGAAAATATGTTATTGACTTCTTAAGTTTAACAAAAGCAGCAGGGGGTTGGAACAGTGGTTCAGTGGTTACGGTGCTTGCCTGGCATGTGTGAGGACACGGGTTCGAACCCCAGAACCACGTACACAACGAAGTGTCAGACAACAAAAGCCACATGAAAAACTAAATAAAATTTTCTCTTTCTCTCTCTTTCTAAAATAAATAAATAAATATAAAGCAGCATTTTAATGTTAACTTGTAAATGTTGATAATACTTTTGTTTTCCCCACTTATAAATCTCCATTTTGTCTCTGGTCATTTCTGCTCTATTTATTTATTTTCACCTTCTTTTATTTTCCCTTTGGGTAGAAACTGGATAAGGCCTTGCAGGGCCTCTAAAAGGACATTAGAGAACTTTCTGAGGTAAAGGTGATTTTTTGTATCTTGTACAGGGCTCGGTCTACATAAATGTATGCATTTACTTTTCAAATGCTATGTTAAGACTTGCACATTTTATTGTATGTAATACTAACTTTAATTAATGGTATGCACACTAAAGTCTTAGAGAAGTATATCAACCTATAGGGAATACAGAGGGCCAGATGATAAAGCAAACATTGTAAAATGTAAATTGGAGAATACAAGGGTGGACATTTAGGTATTCACTGAAAAAAATTCTTTAAAATAACTGGTAATGTAGGTCAATGGTAGAGTACAGGCTTAGCATGCAGAAGGTCCTGGATTCAATCCCCAGCATTCTCCATCCCCCAACAAATATTTTTAAATTTTGTGTGTGTATATTAAAATTTTCACAAATGACATACTGGGGGTGAAAAAAAATCAATAATGTTCCATTATATTTAATTATAAAATATTTATAAAAAGTTGTCACAATAGCTTAAATCACAGTTAACTGAATAAAAAAGTACAGGGCATATGAAAAATAAGATCTAAAAAATATATATGGAAAGATATACCATGGTCATAGATAAGATTATTAGTCATTAAAAAATCTATTTTCACCAAATTAAAGTATAAATCTAATGTAATCTCAATGAAAACTAGCTATTTTTTTTCTAGATACCAGGAATTGAACCCATAGGCACTTAACCACATCCCTAGCCCTGTTTTTTTTATATTTTCTTATGACACAGGGTCTCAACTAAGTTGCTTAGGGCCTCGCTATGTGGCTGAGGCTGGCTTTGAACTCATGATCCTCCTGCCTCAGCCTCCCCGAGTCACTGGGATTACAGGTGTGCACCACCACACCAGGCTTGGATATTTTTTGAGAAATTCAAATTTATTCTAAAATTTTATGGAAAAGCATTAGGAAGAACGGAGGAAGAAAGAGGGGGAGGAAGAAGAGAAAGAAGAAATAAGGAAGAAGGAAGAAAAAAGAAGGAAGAAAGAAGAAAACAAGGAGGAGGAAGAAAGAAAGAAGAAGAGGAATAAAAAGAGGAAGAGGAAGAGGAAGAAACAATTCCATAGAGTGTTGGCGGGGGCAGAAGGTAGAACCAGAGTGAAATATAAATATATATGTTAAAAGTGATAGCATGTATCAGTGAGGAAAGGATAAGTTACTTAGTAGATGATATTGAGATAACTGGCTTATTATATGGAAAAAAAAAGTTGGATTTCTACCATCGCCCACAAAGATGGAATCCAGATCACTTGAAGATCCAAAGACCTAAATATAAATAACATTTAGCCTAGCATGAACAAAGCCCTGGCTTCAAGTCCAGCACTGAAAGGAAAAGAACTGCTAGGCATGGTGGCACATGCCTGTAATCCTAGCAGTTCAGGAAACCAAGGGAGGAGGATCACAAGTTCAAAGCCAGCCTGAGCAACTATGCAAGGCCCAAAGCAATTCAGTGAGACCCTGTCTCAAAATAAAAAATAAAAAAGGCTGGAATGTAATTCAGTGGTAAAGCACAGGTACAAAAAAGGGGGTAGGAATGCTGGAGTAGTGGCTCAGTGGTTATGGTGGTTGACTGGCATGTGTGAGGATTCAGGTTCAAACCCCAAGACCACCTACAGCACAAAGTGTCAGAGAAGCAAAGGCCAGATGAAAAAATAAATAAAATTGATCCTCCCTCCCTCTCTTGCTCTCTCTTTCTCTTAAAAAAAAAAAAATGAAAAAAGAAGCTATTCAAGTTAGATCAGCAACAATAAAAAATAAAACATGATGGAAAAAATGGATAAGAAATATAAGCAGACAATTCATTAAAAATGCTGTAATAACTAACAAGTAATAAGAAGACTCAAATTTATTAGTATTTAGAGAAATTTGAACAAAAATGGTAACACTTTACACTCATTAGAATGTGAAAATTAGAAAAATTATAATACCAACTTTTGGTAAGTTTGTACAGAAATGAGAATTGTTGGGCGCTACTGGAACAGTACAACATCCATCTGGAAGACAATCTTTTGGTATGCACTAAAATTACCTACAGATTTCTGAAGAAAGTACATCACAAGTCTAAAAGAAGATATGTATTTTGCAGTTTACTGATCATTGCAGTAATAACTATAGTAATAAAGAACTGGGAGTAACTGAAATGTTCAACCCTAGGATAATGTTTAAGTAAAACCAGATTTTAACTTCCTATAGGAAAAAGGAATACTAAGTAGACATATGGTATCTTAGACAAAGTGAAAAGAAATTGAGATTTTCAGCATTATTCTAATTTTACACATTAAACACTGATAGCCACACAAAATCCTATATATTTTGTAAGGATATATATATTCAAGGGTATATCACACATAACAGAATTGGTATCTTTGTTGGATAAGGGAATGAGTAGAAATGGAGGAAAAAGAATAAATAAAAGGCCCTTGCCCAGAAAAATCATATTAGTGCATCAAGAATTAAGAGTACTATTTAACTTGCCCTCATGCCTGAAACTGTAAGAAAACAAAAAATAAGGAAAAAAAACTCCAGAATTGAAGATTTAAAAAAAAAAAAAGGTAACTAAGATAACTAAAGGAGCTGGGGGTATAGCTCAGACTGCATGCTTAGTGTGCACAAGTGAAGCCCTTAATTCCCAATGAACAAGAAAAAAATAAAACACAAAAAGCCAACTAAAGGCAGACAATAATATAAAGTTCACTTGCTCCATAAAAACAAATAAAATATTAAATATAATTAGGTCAGCATACAGTTACCAAACTCTCGATTACATAATGACTGGTTACAGACCAGCTAGTCTCCCTTCTGTTACCTAGAAGTTGCTCTTTTCACTGCAGTGTAAGTGACAACAAGTTAAAAGTTGAAAACATAATTAAGGTCGCCAAGGCAGAAGTCTAAAATAATGTCTAACATTAGGGTTTTGAATTACCTATACAGAAAGTTTCATTAAGAATACTACTAATGACCATACTTAAAATAAAATGGAAATATAGACTCCTATACAGCATTTTCTACTCAAATGCTGAAGGTGAAGGACAGGAGGAAAAAGTGAGCCTTTGCAATTTTCTGCTCTTGCCCCAGGAATCATACTTTCTGAGGGGCACTTACCTCTTGAGGGAGCTCTTAACAATACTAACCTTGCAGAGCCTCGCAAATCTTTAAATTCTATATTGAGAAGAGGCAAGAAGTTGCTTTTACAGAACGGACATGTTGTATTCAAATTTGAATCATCTGCTGTCCATCCAGCCATAATTTCTTCATCATAAACCAAAGCTCCACAAGCTCTACACTGTGAACAACTTGACATCAAAACCTAAGAACAGGAAAGTAAGAACACTGAGAACCTCTGTGTTGAAAATCAACCTTAATAGGCCATTCTCTAGGATAAACAGAATTTTAGTTATTCTACTTATCAAATTTGGCATTTTTTCTATTGTGTTGCAAGCAAAACTACCAGTTCATTACCTTATTTATATAAGATATCAAGTGGATTCAATGAAAATACTTATTTTATTATTTTGTCCATAGGGTCTCATAGAATTCTATTAAATGCTATTTTTTTTTAAGAGAGAATCAATTTTTATTTAGTTTTATCATGTGGCTTTCATTGCTCCAACACTTCATTGTGTATGTGGTGCTGGGGTTCGAACCTGCACCCTCACACATGCCAGTCAAGCGCTGGAACCACTGAGCCACCATTCCAGCTCCTTAAATTCTATTCTTAAATAAAAAACATGTTTAAAGCCACTTTATCATGGGCAAAATAAAGAACATGTACCTCCATTGCACAATTCTGATAGATGCTGGACATGCTGGTATTTTGAGATGAACCATGGTCTGACTTTTCAAATTCCTGCCCCTTTATGCCTCTTGAAAATGAAACTTCACCTAAAGAGGAATAAGCATCACAACACATTATGTAGGAGAGTCTTTAGCTTTAGAAATATATGCTGAAGTATTTAGTGGCAAATAACATAAAAATCCGCATTTTTAATTGGCTTTATATGAAAATTGCATGTGTGTGTGTGTGTGTGTGTGTGTGTGAGTGTAACTTAATAAAAGTTAATTAAATCTAAGTAAAGGACATATAATTGTTCATTACAAAATCCTTTTCACTTCTTAGGACACTGGAAATTTTTGATAATAAAAAGAGAAAAAAACAGACGACCATATTAAAAAATAACAGAGCTAAAAAATTTTAATGATACAGCCCAGAGATCTTTGATATATGGTACACTGAATTACCTAGAAAACAATAAAAAAATATACATCCTCAAGCCCCCACCCCACAAATTATATCTTAGAAGTTTTAGCCTGAGGCTTAGACACCTGAATGTATTTTTAAACAAATTTATTGGATGATTCTGAGGCATGATAAAGTTTGAAAACTAATGATATAATCCACAAATACGTACAACTAAAATTAAACAAAATAGTTGACTGCAGTATGTGTAGATAATACAAAATGGGACTAATAAATAGTAAGGTATGTCTATCACCAAAAGTCTATCAGGTAATCTCAAGAATAAATAAGATTTTGGGGTGGAGGTTATGGGCATTTAAACTGAAACAAGCAGGGATATGAATATAGCTCACTGGGAGAGCACTTACTTAGCATGCATGAGGTCCTAAGGTTAATCCCCAATATAGAAAATAAATTAATAAACAAACAAATAGAGGCTAAATAACGAAAGGAATATCCTTCCCCATACCTGTTGAGTAATGCAGTTTTCCAACTTCTCCACTGCTGCTGCTACTGCCAAGGCTTGTGTTGCTCTGGGTAAGTTCACTGGGGACCAACCCTGAAATACTTGTGTTAAGCGATACGTTCTCCCCCAAAATATGGTCTTCCAGTCCAGCTGGGAAACTGTAATCTCTATTAGTGTCCTCCTAATTGAAAAGAATAAAATCCCACAGATATAAATAATACCTTCTTCACCCTTTTCAGAATTAAATGCCACATCTCAAAACAATTTATTCCTATATGTTTCAAAACCATCAATTCTTCTGTTGAGTATTCCCTTCCATACTCTAAATATATTGAAGAACTGACATACAAAACTTAATCTGCATTTTACCCCAGGTGAGTTTGGGGTCTAGAGTCTCTTGATGTAAAATAAAGGAATGCTAGGAACTCACTGTCTCTAATAGCATCAAAAATGCCAGCATATGGAGCTGGAGCAGTGGCTCAGCGGTTTCAGCACTTGCCTGGCAAGCACGAGGACTCGGGCTTTGAACTCCAGCACCACGTACACAACCGAGGGTTGGAGCAACTAAGGCCATGTGAAAAACTCAATAAAGTTGTTCCTCTCTTTCTCTGTCTCTCTCACTGTCCCTCTCTCTTAAAAAAAAAAAAAATGCCAGCATAGTTAAGATAGGGTTTTAGAGTTAGTCAGCTTATCATCGTGGCTCTTCATCACTTATTGGGCCTGTGACCTTAAGGAAGTTACTTTTCTAACTTTTAATTATTATATCATCGGAAAAATAGGATAATATGAGACCTTTAAACAAGGTTTCTCTGAAAATTTCAGCTGGGAATCTATTCAGAATAATAAACAACAATGTTAGAAACAAAAAATAGGAATAAAGTTACTGTAAGCGATTGAAACTTTAGTTCAAATAAAAAATGTCAATAATTAGTTTCATTTTATTTATTTATTTTGGTGTTTTTCTTTAAAAAGGCAAGATTTATATCTTTGGTATAAAACTGTGTTAAATGATTTTTTTTTCTTCACTCCTGGGGCTTGATCCCAGGGGGACACTCTACTTACTCCTGAGTCACTGGGATTACAGGCATACCTGGCCTGAAACTCTTAATATATTTCTTTTCAATGTCTTTACCTAACATACAGTTTCTAAAGTAAGAGCATGGACTCTCAGAGTCAATCTGACTTCAAATCTTCAGCCATAAACTTACTAGTTGCATGTTCTTCAGGAGTTAGTTAACCTGTCTGAACTTCATAACTCATCTATATGAAAATTAAACAAATGTTTATAAACATATTCATATATAAAAATGTACAACTTATAATAGTACCTACAACAATCTATGACAATAATAACAAATATTTACAGATAACTGTCATTTCTACTGAAGAACAAGAGTATTATAAAATTCTGTGAACACAAGGGTAAATTTTTAATTACTTTCTTTCCCGTAAAATAAGCAAAATATCCCCACTTCCACTGAAAAAAAAACCCAACAGATTAATTCAATTTATAATGATTTTTAAAAGACTCAATAATTTCTGGGTGTAGTGACACACGCCTGTAATCCCAGTGGCTCAGAAGCTTGAACAAGAAGATCACAAGTTCAAAGCCAGCCTCAACAACTTAGTGAGGTCCTGTCTCAAGTTAAAAAAAAAAATTTAAAAAGAAAAAAAACAGTCTGGGGATGTGGCTCAGTAGTTGAGTACCTCTGGGTTCAAACCCTGGTACAAAAAAAGAAAAAAAAGATAATTTTTGTCATGTAGTATGAATTCTTCAGATTAAGTGGCAGAGTGACTTCATATATACAAGGAGATAACAGGTAAAAGTTATTTAAGAAGTAGAGTGCTGCTGGGTGCAGTGGTGCACATAAGTAATCTCAGCTACTGGGAAGGCTGAGGCAGAAGCACCACAAATTAACGGTCAGCCTGGGTAACTTAGCAAGACCCTGTCTTAAAATAAAAATAAAGAGGGCTGGGGATATAGCTCAGTAGTAGAGTACCCCTGGGTTCAATCCCCAGTGCTGAAATAAATAATAAGTAAGGAAAATAAAATAGAAGTGCTTTACAATGTAATATATTATTTTTAATTTCAAATATTAATTATTAGTGCTTTCAAAGAAATAAACAATGTTTTAGTTTAGAATGACTTATAAGATTATAAAGAGATCTAATATTCTATTTTTACATTATGAATTTCCTTATACGTGTATATATATATACATATATATATACACATTCAACTTAAGAAACAGTATACAAACTTTTAAAATATAAAAAAACAAAGTAACTAGAAATCTGTAAATTGTATTACCCCCCCCCCACACACACACAAAGGTACCATAAACCTCTCCATATCAGACAGAATAGACATGTAAAACTTTCTTACCTCATCATCTGAGTAGCTGTAGGCAGATGCTACAGCGCCCCACATCTTACTGGCTACTGTTGCTGCTTGTTTCATACCAGACTTTAGGACATCTATCTTAGGCCCTGAGAGTAGATTATCCAGCTTTAGCCCTGACCAAGAATTTACTACAGAACCCAATGAGCCATGTGGTGAAGAACGAACCAATGCTGACAAAGTAGAACGATCTTTGTAAGTCCGATAGGGAGTGTGCTGCTTGAAACGTCCAGTAAATGTTTTAGATCTGGACACTGTTGGAGAAGTCTTTTCACTTGTAGAACTTTCCTGTGCTGGTGGGCTATGATCTAAAGGTAGGCTTGATCTCCTCTCTAAAGGATGTATAAATGCAGGAGCAGTACCAGACTCTCTGTTTTCCTCTCCATGCAATTCCATACTAGAAGATTTACTACCCAGGGGACTTTTTAGGTTCATGTAGCTCTCAATTTCATCAGCCAGATTACGTGCAATAACTGGAGAAAACATTTTATCTTCAGAATCAGGAGACTTTTCTTCTGTACATTCAGTAGCTAAAAGAGACAAAGGATCTAGTCCAGTTTCCACATCTTCCCTTTCAACAGCTTTGGCAGCACCATATACGCTACTTCTCTTATTCATCAGATCTTTGGATCCTGCTTGCAAGTCTCTGGACTGGTTACTGTTACTATCATGTTGCTGACTGTCATATGTCACCTTCGTTGTACTAGTTTTAGCTATGTTATCATCAACCACAGGCTCTAGAAGCTCTTGGCTTTCCTCAAGCATTTCTAGCACAGGAGATGATCTATGCTCAGAATCCCAACTACTTTCAGATACACGAGTTCTAATATCAGCTAGATGACAGCTAACATTCTCAAAGCTATGAGTTCTTGCCATATGAAAAGGAGAAGTCTTAGGACATGTCAGTGCTGCTGTAAGAATCTTGGCATCTGCTCCCATCATGATAGCCATTTCATTTGAATTCAAATCCAAACTGCTCTTCTTAAGTAGCATTCCCGCTCTACTTTCAGAACTAAAACTACAACTCCTCTCTGGAAAATGCTTTTGTCTTTTTTCTCCTCTATCACCATTCTTCTTGAGATTAGAAACTTCACCAAAGAGTGCATCTTCAACTGGATCTTGTGAAGAAAACAGAACATTTGATGTACTACCTAAAATGGAGAATAAAGCATTAAATATAAACCTTTATTTTCCAATGCAACATATACGAATGTTATTTGTTTTTCTGATTATGAAAGTAACACACACTCACAGTACAAGATTAGAAAGTATTAGTAAAAGACTCAAAAAATTTAGAAGGTATAAAGAAAATATACAGAAAAAAAAGCCTCCCCCAAAATATCCCCTCAATCCTGTCTTCCAGAAATAACATTTTAAAAGATAGAAGGACAGTGTGTGTGTGTGTGTGTGTGTGTGAGAGAGAGAGAGAGAGAGAGAGAGAGAATCAATTTTTATTGAGTTTTTCACATGGCTTTCATTTCTCTGACACTTAGTTGTGTACGTGCACGTGGGTGCTGGGGTTTGAACCCGTGTACTTGTGCATGCCGGGCAAGCGCTGTAACCGCCAAGCCACCGCTCCAGCCCCTAGAAATAACATTTTAATGTACAACCTGCATTTGAATTTACATCTAAACTTCTCTTAAGTAAAATTCCTGCAAACCTTCAGAACTAAAGCTATAAGACCTTTCTGGAAAATGCTTTTGTTGGTTTTCTTCTCCATCACCATTCTTCTTAAGATTAGTAACTTTACCAAAGACTGCATCTCCAACTGGATCTAGCATGTATATGTATGCATATATATACCCATTAAAAATATGATGAAATATACACACGATAAACTTGTATTGATCAACTATGTTTACTTGTAGCAGTAAACATAGGTCTATTCTTATTTCTCATATGTTAAGTCAATTCAGGATACTGAGTTCAACAGTAGACCTTAAAAGAAAAATCTCTTGTATCTTAGCTCTCATATATCCACTCAACAAATACTTGTCAGGGTGCTGGGACACAACTCAATGGTGGAGCACTTGCTTACCATGTTCAAGACCCTTGGTTAAACCTCCAGTACCACAAAACACAAGCAAACAAACAAATAGACCAAATGTGATTCCAGCTATCAGAGAGCAGTATTTGCTCAAATGAGCAGAAATATTCCAGTGTCCTTAAGAACATCCCCCTGGGGGCTGGAGTGGTGGATCAGTGGTAGAGCATTTACCTGGTATGCACAGGACCTGTGTTCGAACCCCAGCACCACATACATAACTGTCAGAAAAACAAAAACTAGATGAAAAAATAAAATAAAAATGACTCTCTTTCTCTCACTCTCTTAAAAAAACAAAACGCAAAATGAACTTCCCCGTGTACTCTTTGTTACCATCCAGTTTTTTCTATTCCAAGACGAAAAGCTGGTTTCCATTTGAATCATTATTGAAATTCAAACTGAAGTCAATCTGTTACGGACTGAAGTTTATATTCCCCCAAAAATCATAGGTTATAGTTTTAACACCCATGTGATGGAAAGAGGTCAGGTCTTTAGGAGATGATAGATCACAATAGGATCAAGAACCTTACAAAACAGACTTCAGAGAACTCTCATTCTCTGCCATGGGAGGATGCAAGAAGCTAACAGTCTGTAACTGGAAGAGGGCTCCTGACAGAATTCACCACACTGATACCCTTATCTTGGACTTTCTAATCTCCAGAACTGTAAGGAATAAATTTCCATTACTTATAGTACACGTAGTTGTATGGTATTCTGTTATAGCTGCTCCAAAAAACTAATACACCACCCATTCATGTTTGGGATTCTCGATTGCTTTTTTTTTTTTTTTTAAACAAAGCATAATGAAGCCAGGAACAGTGGCACACACCTATAATCCTAGCTACTTGGGAGGCAGAAGGTGGAAAATTTGAGGCCAACCTGGGCAACATAGCAAGACCTTACCTCAAAATAAAATATAAAAAAGGTTGGGGACATAGATCAGTGGTAAAGAACCCCTGTATTTCAAAGTAAATAAATAGATAGATAGATAGATAATACCCTTGAAGCTTTGAGGAAAAAGTTGTCTTGTGACAAGGTAGTTAGCCTAAAAGACTCCATGTTTGCTCTCTAGCTGACCTCCCCTGAGTATGGAAAGCCCCTAGATATTGTAAGCCCCTAGATATTGTAAGTCTTACAGAATGTTCTGTAGACACTGCCAACCAGGATATGATTGTTCCTTGTTCCACAATGTAATTAATGTAACTGCATTTTTTGGCTTCTGTAAATGGGCTTGCTTTGTGCACCTGCAGACCCCCCAGCACTGGGGAGGATATGATTTTTGCCTTTATAAGACAAAAAGAGGATCAGGGCTGCACTCCAAACAGCATTTTGCTGTGCAGAGGCAGTCACTGGCCGGCTAATAGAGACTCTGCATTTGGCTAACATTGGTCTCACCTTGATCTCTCACTGGTTACCTTGCAACAATCTTTGATTCAGTCATTTTTAATCTTCCAAAATGGTTTCAGGGTTCATTTTATTCTTTTAGATTAGTACTAATTGATAATAATAATCATATTAGTTAATCAGAGCTAATAATAAACATTTAGAAATTTTTTGAAGTTTTTAGCAGAATTAAACCAACCTATTTTATAACTCCAAAATATATATCCACTTTGAAAATTATTTCCAATATACAAGAAACCGATCTTTGAAAATATTATTGGCTCTCATATTTCCAGGAATTTAGTGGCACATTTTTTTTCAATTTTAAAATGAATTTAATTGTTTGATATACTATCAAAAGAGTGATTACCACCTCTGCCCTCCCCCTACCTCTCTCTCTTGTACTAGGACTTGAACCCAGGGCTTATCACATGCGAGGCAAGTGTTCTACCACTAAGCTAAATCTGCAACTATTTTTATTTTATTATGAGACAGTCTTGCTAAGTTATCTAGGCTGACCTGGAACTTATGATAACCATTCCTCAGCTTCAAGTGGCTGGGATTATAGACATGTGCCACCATGCCCAGCTATCTACCTGTCTCCTTCCTTCCTTTCTTTTATATTTGTGTATGTGTATATGTGTGGCTGTGGGAGGTGGGAGGTGGCTGGAGGTTGAACCCAAGGGCGCTCAACCACTGAACTACATCCCCAGACCTTTTAACTTTTATTCTGAAACAGTCTTACTAGGTTTCCTATGCTGGCCTTGAACTTGCGAACAAAACCTTATGCTTCAGCCTCCCATATCATTGGGATTACAGGCATGAACAACTGCACTTCATTCTCCTTTAAAAAAAAAAAAAGGGAGAGAAAGAAAGAGAATCAATCTTATTTTTCATCCTTTTTTTCTGACACTTAGCTGTGTATGAGGTGCTGGGGTTGGAACTCCTTTTTTAATGAGATAAATCTTTCTAGATCATGATATAATATGAAAATAGATGAATAAAACAGGAAGAAAAAAATTATCAGAAGCCAGACTATTTTCACTTCAATATCCTAAAAGGATTATAAACCCCTGTTGAAGGAAACTTCTATCCTTTTTCCCACTCTTGTTATCAATAGGCTAGAAAAATGTGATCTGGAGCAGAGAAAGACAGAGAGAGTGAAAGAGTGAGTGAGTTTGTGTGTGTGTGTGTGTGTGTGTGTGTGTGTGTGTGT